>CABHPP010131497.1:0-23616 GCA_902168425.1 Peromyscus attwateri | reverse complement strand
ATAGATAGATAGATAGATAGATAGATAGATAGATAGATAGATAGATATCACATAGCAATTGACTAATATTACAGAGGCTAAGAAGTCCTATAAGCTCCCTTTTCAAGCTACAGACTAGGTAGATAGATAGATAGATAGATAGATAGATAGATAGATAGATAGATAGATAGATAGTAGATAAATATATAGTAGATAGAGGATAGCTAGACAGACAGATAGACAGACAGACAGATAGATAGCACATAGTGAACAGCTGGCTCGTGCAGCTGTGCAGCTGTGGAGATTAAGAAACCTCATAATCTGCCCTTCTCAAGCTGGAGATATAGAGTACCAGTGGTGTAGTTCTAGTTAAAGCCTGGAGACCTAAGAACCAGGAGGGCCAGGAATGAAAACCCAAGTCCAATGGCAGGAAGATGGTCAATGGCCCATTTCCAGCAGGCAGTCAGGTTCAGCTCGGATAGTGCCCCCACACACTACAGAGTCCAATCTCCTTCCTCAAGTTCACTAATTCAAAGACTGATCCCTTCTGGAGACACCTTCCCAGAAACCAGAAACAACATTTTAATCTGTGCACTCCTGGGCTTAGTCAAGTCCACACAAAGTTAAGCACTACAACACATCAGCAACTCTTCCTTTGTTCATTGGGCACATTTTTGTTGTTGTTTCCAGGTTCTCTGCTGTAAATCTCCACTCCCACATCCACCTACTCATCTGTGGACTCCTGCTGAACAGGGCCATTGTCTTCCTCATTTCTCTCTCAAGCCAGCACAGGACCAGTGTGAACAGAGAAGATGTAGATGAAGAGAGGGAGACGTGGGTCTCCTAATGGACTCAAGCTGCAGCTTATAGAAGAGACTTAGAAGAGGTGTGGCCTGTGGTGATTTGAGTAGGTATGGCCCCAGAGGCTCATGTGTGTGAATGCTTGGTCCATAGGAAATGGCACTATTAGGGGGTGTGGCCTTGTTGGAGGAAGTATGTCACTGTGAAGGCGGGCTTTGAGATCTCATAATGCTCAAGCCATGCCCGGTGCGGCAGTTTACTTCCTGTTGCCTTTAGATCAATATGTAGAACTCCCCACTCCTTCTCCAGCACCATGTCTGCCTGCATGCTGCCATGAAGATAATGACCTAAACCTCTGAAAGTGTAAGCTAGCCCCAATTAATGTGTCCCTTTGTAAGAGTTGCCGTGGTCAGGCTTGAGGTGTGGCTCAGTGGTAGAGCACTTGCCTAGCATGCACAGAGCCCTGGTGGTCTGATCCTCAGCACTGCTGAAATACACAACAAAGAAGCAGAAAGACTCTGGTATCAGTTCACAATATTAGAATGGATAGGACTTACCAGACATAGAACAATCCTTTGGAAAAAAAAAGAATTTCTATTTGCAGTCAATTTATGGGCTGGAGAGATGGCTCAGAGGTTAAGAGTACTAGCTGCTCTTCCAGAGGTCCTGAGTTCAATTCTCAGCAACCACATAATGGCTCACAACCATCTATAATTCAATCTGGTGCCCTCTTCTGGTATGTAGGCAGAACACTGTATACATAATAAATCTTAAAAAAAAAAAAAAAAGTTGCTGTGGTCATGGTGTCTCTTCACAGCAATAGAAAGCCCAACTAAGACAGTGCGTTTAGCAACCACAGTGTGGAATGGTGCAGAGGGCAAAGATCTCAGGCAGGCCGATTCTAGGTGAACACTACATTACTCCTTTCTGGCTTTGTGACTTCAAATACGGCGTTCTCTAAGCCTCAGTACCCACTACCACTGCCACCACTAACAGGGTGTGTGTGCCTGTTCCTAGTCTTTCAGAACATATTAAACTTCAGACATCACAGCACCCAGGGCCACCTCCATTCATTTGTGCCCTGTGACCACTGTTCAGGCCCTGACCTTAGAGGTCCCTGTCCTAATACATTAGTTGTCAACTTGACACAACCCAGAGTTACTGAGAAGAGAGTCTCAGTTGAGAGACTGCCCATATCAAATCAGGCTGTGGGTATGTCTGTAGGGGATTGTCTTGATTGTTCATTGATGTAGGAGGACCAAGTCCACTGTGGGTGGCATCATCCCCTGGGCTGTATAAGAAATGTAGTTAAGTGTGAGCAGGAACAAGCCTGTAAGCAGCATTCCTCCATGGTTTCTGATTCAAGGTTCTAGTCCAGTTCTTGCTCTGATTTCCCTCAGCGGTGGGCTGGGCAAGCCCTACCAGTGCCAGCCGAACAAACCCTTTCATCCTCTAAGTTGCTTATGGGTGAGATGTTTCTTCCAGCAACAGAAAAGCAGCTTAGAACACCCCCTCAGACACCTGATATTGTGATTTCCTATTTCTCCTTCAGTCCACATACTTACTAGTAGTGTGATCATAGGCAAGTTATCTGGCCTTTTGCTGTTACTAACAACGTACTTGCAGTGAAATAACTAAGATAGTAACTAGTTTATAGTAGCTGTGAGAATGAAGGGCATCCTGTGGCTTGGAACAGTGCGTTACATAAAGTGCTTGACGTCAAGGCCTGGGTCCCGACTCAGCGTGCTATGACAAGGGCGTCAGTCTATCTTAGTCCACAACCTAATCTGCCTCTTTATCACCCTTTCTGTTCAGTCCCATGGAGGACTAAGCACAGGGCTTGGAGTCTCAAAGACTTGGCTGCCCATCCTCAGGCACCACCTGTCACCTGTGGGACTCTGAGCACTTTGCTGCTCCTGGCTGCCTCTTTCCTTTCCATGTCTGGGGTCTGGGAAAATCCCCTTTGAGGAAGTAACTGAGAGAATACCTGTGAGTGAGTCTTGCCAGGTGTCTGCGGAATGTGAAGCTGTGAGTGACACTGGCTGTGGCTGGCATTTTCTGAGTCTTATTTTTATTTTTATTTTTTGTTGATACCTACATTTCACAAGTCATTTTTGTATGCTCATGTGTGTATGCATATGTGTGCGTGCACATGCGTGTGGAGGGCTGGTGTCATGTCTTCCTCAATCACTTCTCCAGTTTATTTTAAATTTTAAAGACTGGGTCTTTCACTGAATTTAGAACTCACTGATTGGCTAGACTAGCTGTCCAGCAAGTCCTAGGGGTCCTCCCATCTCTACCTCTCCAGCACTTGGATGACAGGTACACACTTGCTTTTTATGTGGGTGCTGGAGATTCGAACTCAGGTTTCCATGTTTGTGCAGCGAGTGCTTTACTGACTGGCCCGTCTCTCTAGCCCTCGCCTGGCCATTTTAGAAATTGTTTAGTTCTCCTAAACCAGCCACCTTGACATTTGATTTGGAAGTAGCACGTCAACTGATGAGGCTAGCAGCCTTCCCTTAGCCGGGCTTGAGCTACAGCCTTGGGTGGGTTGCTTTGTCTCTCAGAGACCCAATTTAAAATTTTTAAATTCATTTTTAGCTGTAAGGTAGCACTCGGGATACTTACTTCACAAGGGGTCCAGATCTGGCGTTCCACCAACCGCTGCGATGGAACAGCTCTGTGGTGACAGGTCACACACACACCTGGCCGATGGGAATATTCTCGCTAGCTCACTACCACCTGTTCCCACACCTCAAGCTCTGCCCTTGCCTATCCCTAGGCTGTTACCCGAAGAAGTACAGTGAGGGAAGAGGCAGGCCCAGGGCTCATGTCATGGTCAGGCTTCCACAGAACCAAGGAACCAGCCTGAGAGATCAGTTTGCCAAGTGGAGTCACAAAGCCAGCTGGACACCTAGAGTTGTCCCTGGTGGGAGGAGCTGGCTGTGTACCCAGGCTTGGGTTGATCAGAGCAGATTTAATTTGCGGCTTTAGACAACAGAGATACCCGCAGGCACAGGAAGAACCAGTCCTAGTCAGCTGTCTACTGTGCACCAGGAACCTCCAGCATGTCTTCTTCATCTGTGAAGTGGGGGTGACTGCAAGGCCTAAGGTTGCTTAGTGACCAAGTGAGAGGCGTGGATGCCTGGGTGTGGAGGCTTCACTGCTTAGCCATGGGATGTCAGGGAGAATTATATGGGGGAGACTCCAATCCCAGAACTGGCAGAAACACTAAAGAAAGATGCTAGGTTTGACCTAAGGCAGTGGCATGGTGAGGTGAAGTGTTGGGATAGCCAGGGGAGGCATCCTGTTGGGCAGGGTGTTGACCTGTGTTATGGAGTTCAGGGAAGAGGTGTAGATAGGAGATGTGGATTACGGGTCCTTGGTACAAAATGGCAAAACTGTAGGGGCAGCTAACCCCTGAGAGTGATTGTGGAGCGAGATGGAAAAAGAACAGGGCTGAGGGGGGACCCTGCAAGAAACCAGAATATTCTAGAGATACACATAAGGACTCCTGTCAACCAGGGGCTCTTGTATGCTTTCAAGAAGCTACGAGGAGAAGGGGAGATTATTACGATCAATCTACATGAGTCTATTTAATGGGTAATAGGGATTTATTAAGATATAAATTGAGGAAATACACTCACGATTACAGAGTGGAATAGACAGCAGAAGTCGTCCTCTGACTGGGAGCGAATCCACCTCGCAGGCAGGAGCAGGGAGAAGGGGCATGTGACCCTTCTCCAATTCCTTATAAGATGTCATGTACAACGACAGGAAGCACCACCCCCTTTGGGCCACATAGCCCAAGGTCATGGGCAGAGTAAATACTACCACAGGAGAGGGATCTCTTCTTCATAAGACTATGGTAGGTCTGTAAAAATCTCCGAGCCTCAGTTTCCTCATTTGTGAAAATATCATTCAGACTTTGGTCAAGGTTGTCTGAGACCTGGATGATCTCCTCTGACAAGACACCCAGGACAGAGAGGGCCCTGAGCAAGCACCAGTACTCCCCACTCTTCATCATAGCATGGAAATGTGTACTCAACAGTGGCCCTGAATCTTCCAGAAGCACCATCAGGTCAACTATTCTGGTTTTGGAAACTCAGGGGAGGGCAAAATATTCTTAGTAAAAAATCATGTCTATTGTTTTAAAAGACCACTGGTCTTGGTGATGGGTACCCCAGGGCAAGGCTACCAACCTCTCCTCCGGCTCTGTTCCCTGGCTATTCCTGGAGCGAAGTAGCTACCTGCAGCCGAGCTCTCTGTCTAGAGATTTGGTATTTGAGACGTAATAAAAGCCCAGCAAGGGCTGAGTGCAGCCAAGCAAGGCCAAGTTGTTCTAAAAGAGACTTGTGAAGATGCAGCCACAGTGATCACATACTCAGAGCATAGAGCAAGGTATAGCATCTACCCTACCCTGTCGATGGCCACTGTGCCAGCATCAGAGGAGGTAGAATTGTTCCCCGTGTTTCATGTGGAAACAGATTGTGTCAAGGGTCATGTTCTGTTCACAGGTGGCTCTACCTGGGATTAGAAGGAAGTCTGTGATCACAAACAGAAAGTCAGCTGGGTTTGAGGAAATGGGGAGGATATAGGAGAGGGCAGGGAGCCTAGGGAAGTGCTATGTCTGTGTCCCATTTGAGCAAGAACAGGTACAGGGAGGAACTGAGACCTGGTCTCAGAGCTAGCCTGCTGGTGGGTCAGCTCTGGAGGGACCACCTGCAAAGTCACCTCAGGACATGCCACCACCTGTGCCTTGCTCACTCATCGTGGAAGAAGTCATGGGAAGGAAGGGACGGAATTGGGGCTACATGTTGGTATCCACAGTGGCCAAAGAGGCAGAAGCTACCAACTCACCAGCTGTGTGAATCTACATCCCTGGAGTGTGTGTTAATGTCAAGGCTGAAACAAGGTAAGAAGACATACAAGATGGGCTTTCCTGAGAAACATACAAGAACACACATGACGGTGATGGCTCCCAGCACAGAGGGAATTCCTGTCGCCTCATCTGCCAGATATGGAAATGGGCCCAGAAGGAGGAAGGGATTTTTCATGTATGTAGTGTTCCCAAAAGGCTCCCGGGCTGGAGGCTTGGTCCATAGCTGGCAGTGCTGGTTGGGGGAGGGGAGCTGGAAGCATCATCAGTTGGGATCCAGCAGATAAAAGTAAGTCACTGGGGTAAATCCGTGGGCTATTTTGTCCCTGGCCCCCACTTTCTTTCTCTTTCGCGGCTCCCATAATGCTCCACCATGCTCTCCTTGCCTCAAAGGGCTGACCACTCTGAAGCCACAAGCCCAAATAAATCAGTTTTTTTTCTGTTTAATGTTTGGTCACAGCGACAAGAAAACCAACTAATGTGTGTGGTGAACTAAAGACGGAAGTCAGGCTGGGGCCCGGAACGTCTCACAGCCAGGGCCCTAACCCTCAGGCCCATGACAGCTCATCTCTCCTAGGTCGGTGCTGTGTTAGCTACAACCCTCAGCCAGCTCAGGCCACTTTCAGGGGTACCATGGAGAGCTGTGCACCTCATGGCTGCTATAGTGAGTGGCTGTGAGGGCAGGGAGCATGGCTGGTCCACAGTGGGGTGTATTGTAAGTGGGTATGTAACACCTTATTTGAATCTGGGGGTACACATGCATGTGCGTTCATACATACGTGTGCTTGCATAAATGGACAGTGCATATGCATGTATGTGTGCATGTTAAGGCCAGAGATTGATGCTGGGTGTCTTCCTTAATTACTCTCCACTTTATATATTGAGGCAGGGTCTCTCACCTGAACCCAGAGCTCACCAATTCAGCTAGTGTAGCTGGCAAGCTTGTTCCAGGATCTCCTGTCTCTGTCTCCAGAGTGCTTGGATTATGAGTGGGTTGCCACACTCACATGGCATTGAGAGGGGCTACAGGGATTTGAACTCCAATCTTCAGTCTTGCATAGCAAGCAAGCATTTGACCCTGAGCCATCTTTCCAGCTCCAAGATTTGGAATTTTTACATGAATAGAAATGCTTCCAAGATCTCAGTAAGGATTTCTGATGTTGACCCATGCCAAAATGGCACTCTTTTGAATAAATTAGGTTTAATAAAGATATTTTAAGTGGCTGTTACCTATTTGCTTTCACTTTTACTAAGTTGGCTACTAGAAACTGTGAAATGACACGTGCGACTCCCCCCCCCCCATGTCACTACTGAATAGTGCAGGTCTTCAAAAGACTGTACAGGAGACTCGGTGGAATACAGGACTGTACATGTCAGGAGGAGTCCCGGCACAGGGTCGCCTGTCCAGAGAGGGCGAGTACAACTGCAGGCCCTCAGAAGAAGGATGTATGACTGGGTGACCTCAGGAACCATGTCATATAAAGGACAGTTGAAGAAACTGGACATGACCCACTTGGAGAGAAAGTACCTTAAAAGAGCAAAGAACTGTCACAGGACAGTGGCAACAGGTGCTCTGTGTGGCTGAGAGAGGAGAGTTGGGGCTCAGAGGGAGCAGACTTCCACTCTCTGGAAGGCTAGGGCTGCCTACAGACGGGCCCGGCTGCCTAGTCAGGATGCAGTAACAAGCAAAGTCTGCCATTTCTGGGTGGATTGGCCTGAACTGGAGGAACGGAAATGTCCGGTTACCTCAGTGGAACAGACTTCATTCTTTAACCACATAGGCCACCGGTGGGCTGGGTGGCTGGCCTAGGAGTTCAGGACAGAGGGACTCTGAGGTGTCTGCCTAATAATAGCAATACTGCAAAGCCACTTATTGAGCATATACTACAAGCCAGGAGACTAACATGCTAACAATGAGCCTCACCCACCCTGGGGAGGTAGATAAGGAAACTGAGGCCCAAAGGGGCTCCTTGTTTAAAGCTACAGCCTAGACAAACCGGGATTTGAACTCTCTCTAGCAGACACCAGTGCCCACTGGCAGGGGGGGGGGGGTTCTCCTATGGGAGTCAGGAGGGTAAGGGCCAGCTGGAGTCCTGGGGGATCTAGACTGGTTCTTCCCGGGAAGCCAGGGCCCCACTGGGCTCTCCAATTAGCAAGAGCAGAGAAATCAGAGGCAGCAACAAGCTCTGCTAATGAGCTGCCACATTAAACAATGAGTCACACTTCCATACGGTGCCGCTCCAGCCCTAACCCGGAACAAACAAGCTGTGAGAAACAGTTTACAAAACAGCGAGGTGTGACTGTTCCCTGCTGCCACTGCTGCTGCCACCACCAACGCCACCACCACTACCCCCTCGCCCTCACCACCACCACCACCACCCACGTTAACACCACCACCACCATTAACACCACCACCACCAATATTACCACCACTGAGGATACCTCCGTTACCACTATCACCACCGTCACTGGGGCACTGCAGCCACCAACACTCTGCCCGGTGCCTGTGTGCAGGTGCAGATGAAAGGGCAGATCTGGGAGGGACTCCTAACTCATCTCTGACTTCCAAGCTCAGGGGAGTCCCCATCTTCAAAAGCAGCTCCAGGACAAGTCCCCAACCGGAGATTTCCACTGCTCTTCTAGCCATGTCCTGGGACCCGCCTGTCATCTGGTGACTCTGTGAACTAGTGCACGTGGCTTTATCTCTCTGATCTCAGAGTCCCTTATTTAGTTTCGGAGATGACGATACTGTCTGGCACATTCTCTCATCTGGACTAACTGAGGTCACCAACCATGTGAGCTGCCACCACAGAGGGCCCGGCACAGAGCCTGCCTACAGCCGATCACCTCCCCGCTTTTCCCTGTACAGTGAGGGGGACCATATCACACTTGTACCCCTGGCTCACCCAACACTACACTGGGGGCTTGGGGTCAGGGATGACCTTACCTTATGTCTTCGTTAGGGTTTCTATTGCCTTGAAGAGACACTGTGACCATGGCAACTCTGATAAAGGAAGACATTTAACTGGGGGCTGGCTGTGGTCAGAGGTTTAGTTCATTGTTATCATGGCAGGAAGCATGGTGGCATGTAGACAGACACGATGCTGGAGAAGGAGCTGAGAGTTCTACATCTGGATCAGCAGGCAGCAGGAAGAGAGAGTGACACTGAGTGTGGCTTGAAAGTCCTCAAAGTCCAACCCCAGTGACACACTTCCTCCAACAAGGCCACACCTACTACTATACAACAAGGCCACACTTCCTAACAGTGCCACTCCCTAAGGGCCTATGGGGGCCATTTTCATCCAAACCCCACACCTTGTCACTTCAGTCCAGCACAGGGAGGCAGACGGTGCAGTGGGAAGAGACAGACTCTGGGGACAGCAGCTATGGATTCAGATCACCCCCTAGCAACTTTCATCTCTGGGATCTTGAGCATCTATGGTAAAAAGCCAGTGATGAACCCTGTCCTGGGCCAGACTGTGTCTCGATGTTTAATGCACTGTGCATGACCACCGTTCACCCAGTGGATGCAAGGAGAAGCATTCCTATCCAGCCCCAGAGAAGAGGACATGGACTCAGGACGGTCAGGTAGCCCAGGGACTCCAGAATCTGTTAGCTAAGGCTGGCTGAACCACATTTCCCAGAGTCCCTTTCCTGTATGTCTCAGGTAGGAAGCTCTGCTTCTCTAATCCGACCTTGACTGACACATGGCCACAGTTCCACACGGAGTTAATGATGGAGCCAGGATTCAAGTGGGCTGCCCCTCACTAAGCCTAGACGTTGAGCTAGTCTGCTCTGATAAGAGCAGTTAGCAGCTCTTAGATGCCACTGATGTGGTACCTCTGCCGTTTCCTCCACCATTCCTTTTAGCTCGTTTCTGGTTATCACCATCCCAATTGTTACAGGTGAGAAACCCAAGGAGAAAGAGGTTAAGATCACAGCTGGTAAGTGGGGGATCTGAGAGTCAAATCTAGACTGTGGAGCCCACAGTCCATCTTCTTACCTAGTACAGTCTCCATTCTACTTTACTACGATTTACTCTCTAAATTGCAGCTTTCCTTACCTGTAAAATAAACTGCCCTACCTAACATTCGGGATTATTGGGATGATTCATTGTGAATATGTAGTTACAGGGCTTCTGGGAATATAAACTAGGATGCCAATTTACTCTCTGTCCTACAACCACTGAAAAGTTTCCAGACATTGAACATCAGGCAGCACAAAACAGCAGTCCCTGAGAGAGAAGGAACTAATGAGGTGAGTCCTGGGACTGCCAGCTTCCACCCGGGGAGAGTTTCAGACCCTGCTCAAGGCAAGGGGATCACAGCTTCCTCTCTGAGTTCAGGAGACAGACCCTGGAGCCTGAGCAGCCAACACAGCTGGAGTTACAGAGCAGAGACCTGGAGAGAAGAGAGCCCAGAGAGGAGGGGGAGCTTCAAAGACCCGCAGGGCTCCCCGCAGGCCTCAACATGGGCAGCACTAGTACGTGAGGAGACTGCCCAAGTGCAAGAAAGGACCATCCCAAAGGAGCCAAGGAAATCATTTCCAAAGTTCACACAGGCCTGGTGCCTTTTCCATGCCTAGCAGCCGAGTACAAACCCTCTCAACTCCCAGCACATTAAGTAGTTTTCTCAGAAGGGTATTGCTTCTGTACCGGAGAGGAGAGGGTAGCTCTGCCTGAGAAGGCGGCAAAGCAGGCCTCAGAAGAAAACTCTTTTCAAGTGACTTAGCCTCATTCTGGAACAAAGCTCAAGAATATTTATCAGAATACTAAAAACAATCAGCTCACACCAAGGTGAAATTCACAATGTCTCCCACCCAACCAGCAACCACCAGGCCTGCAAAGACACAACCTCGGTGAGGATGCAATGACCTGCTAGACATGAACCCCCAAATAGCACAGAAGACATTAAACAATTATACTAACTATGGCCCACAGATTCTGAAAGCTAGGGCAATGATTGATCATGCTAAATAGTAAGAAAGGAAAAACAAACAAACAAGCAACAAAACTACAACACCATTAAACCAAACTGAACCTCTGGATAGGGGTGGGGAGCCAGTGTTTGGGATAGAAAGAGTATGCTGGATGGGACCGGCAACATGGAAGAAAGGATTAGTACATGTAAATGTCCCAATAGACAAGGCCAGTGAAGAGAGATGCTCAGCAGGGAAAAAGGCACTTGCCATGTAAGCCTGGCCACCTGAGTATGGTCCCCAGAACCCACATAAAGTTAGAAGAAGGGAACTGACTCCTCAAAGCTGTCCTCTGACCTCTGCACACAGTCCCCGCTGATAATAAGCAAGTTCAAAATAAATAAAGGTGTCACACCAGGCAATGGTGGAGCACACCTTTAATCCCAGCACTCAGGAAGCAGAGGCGGGCAGATCTCTGTGTTCAAGGCAAACCTGGTCTACAGAGCAAGTTCTAGGACAGCCAGGGCTATGCAGAGAAACCCTGTCTAGAAACACTCCCCCCCCCAAAGAGGGGCGTAGCAATGTAAACTATCTAAAATTAAATAAAAGGAGAAAAATATTTGTAAAAATGTATTAATGAGCTGTAAGGCAATATCCAGCAGCAATATCTTACAATAATGTATGACAATATCTCTGTGTAACTAGAGTTCCCAAGAGCAGGGGGGTGGGGGACAGGGGAGGTGAAGAGATGGCTCAACATTTAAGAGTACTGGCTGCTCTTCAAGAGGACCCAGGTTCAATTCCCAGCAGCCACATGATAGCTCCCAACTGTCTGTAACTCTAGTCATAGGAGCTCTGATGCCCTCCTCTGGCCTCTGAGGGTACTGCATACATGTGGTGAGCAGCCACACAAGCACGCAAAACACCCATACACATTAAAAAAAATAATTAGTTTTTTTTTTTAAAGAAGGAATATAAAGATATGTGAAGGAATCATGTAAAACTTCCCAAGTTTGGGAAAACAAAAGTGTGCATTCTAATATTTCAGTGACCAGTAAGCATAAGCACAATCAAACATAAACAAAGCTTCACTAAGGCACACAATAATAAAATTGTTTACAAGCAATAAAAAAAAAAAGAGGAAATCTAAAAGGCAGTGGAGGAAAGAGGAGTATTATACACAAAAGAACAACGAATGTTGGAAATGTTCCAAGGCAGAAGACACTGGAACATCTTTATAGCACAAAGTGAGAATAAAGACAAAGCAAAAACCTGTCAATCTATAATCCTATACAGAGTAAAATATATTTGGAAGCAGAGGTGAAATAAAGACTTTTTAAAGTAAGATATAAAAAAAGGCTGAAAAAAACTGACTACAAATGGACATGGTCTACAAGAAGGTTGAAGGAGTCCTTGAGACAGAAAGAAGAATGAGCCCCAGTGGAATCCTGGGTCTACAGGAAGGAATGAAGGAAGGAATGAGAACACATGGACAGGGGAAGTATCAGACACTCCTTTCCTATAATTAAGCATGTTGTGGGGGTGAGGAGATGGCTCAGTGGATGAGGCATTGGCTGTGCAAGCTTGAGGATTGGACTTCAGATCCCTGAACCCACTTAAAAGCCAGGTGGGAACTGTGGCCCACTCACCCATAACCCCAGCATGTGAAGACAGAGACAAGAACTCCTTGAGTAAGCAGGCTAGCCAGAACAGCCAGCTCCAAGTTCAGCAAGAGAGCCTGCCTCAACATAGAAGGTGGGGAACAACTGAGCAAGACACCTGGCATCAACTTTGGACCTCCCCATGCACATGCACATATGTGCATGCCCACATGCATATGTGCATGGACAATGCATACATACATACACTAATAAAGATAATTTATTGGATAAAACAAAATATATTTTGGTTTTATGGTATTCAGAGAGTAAAATACATCACCAAATATAAAAGTTGACAAGGAATTCATGGAAATTCATCATTAGAGGGTTCTCTCTCTCTCTCTCTCTCTCTCTCTCTCTCTCTCTCTCTCTGTGTGTGTGTGTGTGTGTGTGTGTGTGTGTAAGTATGGCTGTAGGTCACAGGTTGATCTTGAATGCTTTCCTCAATTACTCTCTACCTTATTTTTAAGATAAGCTCCCTCATGGAACCAGGAACTCACTAGCAAGCCTCAGAGCTCCTCCTGTCTCTACCTTCCCAGTTCTGGAACTCCAGGTGTGTGTTGTTACACTCAGCTTTTTCTACGATGTGCTAGGGATCCAAACTCAGGCCCTCATAGTTTCTTGGCCAACACTTTATCAATGGAGTCTTCTTTTCAGCCCCTGGCAGGTACTTGAAGGTGCTCCTGGATAAACTAAAAATGTATAATATCATTTCAAAAGCAACCACTTAAGCCAATAAAAGAAATAAAATATAAAATTATTCAAGCCAAAGAAAAAGAGAGAAAGGAGCCACCACACAGAGTAAATAGAAAACAAATAGCAAAAAGACAGATTTGAAACTCATTCATATCAATGACTTCATTAGATGTAAATGGTCTAAACACCACAGTTAAAAAGTCAAGACTGCCAGTTGGTTTATAAAAAGCAATGTTTAGCCCTATATTCCATGCAAATATAATGATATAAACATATTAAAAGTAAAGCAAACAAAATATCCCACTCTTAAAATAATCAGCCCCAAACTGAAATGGTTACATTAATATGAGACAAAATAGATTTCAAGTAAACAATATTATCAGAAGCAGTGTTGTTTCATAAAGAGATGAAGTCACCAAGAAGAGATAATAATCCCAAGCATTTATATTTCTAGTAGCAGGGCATTAAAATATATTAAACAAAAACTGATAGACCTACAATGATAAATGGATACATTTCCAATCAATATCTTTCTCTCAGTGACTGATAGAACAAAAAAGCAGAAAATCAGCAAAAGTATATCATGGTTGGGTGGCTTTTCCTGGTGGGGAGACATGAACAAACAACTCTCACCTCATGTTTAACCAAAGACATACCAAATAAATTACTCCACCCAAGTCCGGCCTGGTGAACTGATGAGCTGACTAAGGTCACTTACAGGAGTGTGGGTGACACAAAAGCAGCTGCATCATTGAAAATCCCACCCCTAGCGTGGTTGCTGACTCATAAAAGCTACATTCCCAGAGATCCCTACAAAACCTACAGGTTCATGAAGACAGTTCTAATCAACAGTTGTTACTGCTTACATAATGTCAAGAAGGGGCCTTGTGAATCCTGTAATTTTCAGGAAGCTCCTGTGCCTTGTGTATTTCATATACTTTGGAGTCTTGTAAACTTCCCTCCAGGAGGGGATTTTTCAACTAGGAGGAGCTACAGGGTAGTAGTAAACTTGAAGAATGCTATCAACCCACTTACCTAACTTGACTTTTATAGAACACTTCCCACAACAATAGAAGAAACACTTTAAAGTGAACATAAAATTGCTACCCAAACAGATATTTCAACCACAAAACCAGGTGCAGTAAGTTTAAAATGGGCCAAAGTATGTTCTCTGACAATAGAATCATAAATCAATAGCAAAAAGATGTTTGGAACTCTCCCACTCATATACCCTCAATGTTTGAAAGAGAAATAACATGAGTTAATAATAGAAACAAAAAAGGACATTGGAATGTATTTTGAGTGGACTGAAAGAAATGGCTGAGTCAGTGTAAAGTGCTTGCTTCCCAAGTATGTGGCCTGAGTTTGATCCCCATAACCCACATAAAAAAGCCAGGCATGATGGTGCATGCTCATAATCCTAGGACTGGGAAGGCAGAGGCAGGAGGATCCTGGGGGTTCTCTGGCCAGTCAATCTAGCCAATCTGGAGCTCCAGTTTTATTTAGAGACTCTGTTACCAAAAGAAGGTGGAGAGCAAAAGAGGAGGGCACCCAGAATTGTTGACTCTGGCTTCTGCATGCATATATAGGAGCATATCTGAGTGCACACAAATTAAAAAATTGGGGAAATATAACAAAAACAGAAAAAACTCCAATATATTTTGTTGACATAGTCACACATGGAATAAAAGTATAAAAACATACAATAAGGCCAGATGTGCTGGCACACACCTTTAATCCCAACACTAAGAAGGCAGAAGCAGGTGGATCTCTGAGTTCGAGGTCAGCCCGGTCTACAGAGTGAATTCCAGGATGGCCAGAGAAACCCTGTCTCAAAAAACAAACACACAAACAAATAAGAAAAGAAAAGAAAAAAGGAAAACACACAATGCCAGATTCATGGTTAAGGAGAAGCAATGGGAAAAGGATGCAGTATTGAGCTTTGAGTATGTCTCCAGTATTTTATTTCCTACAAAATGAGAGAGTTGTGAGGTCAACATGTTAAAATATTAATTACACCTTTCTTAAATGAAGTGAAGTCTCCACGGAAGCCAACAATACTTCCCTGCATCTTTCCAAAACCCTTGAAGTATTTCATACAAGTGAATTAACTGAAATACAAGGAAGAGGAAGAAACCCAAGTTCCCCTTCTCCACTGGCACACAATGGCGAGTCACATGGATGCTGAGTGAGACACAGGTGTCTGCAATCCAGGAAGACAGCCCATGGCAGACACCACACCAGTCAGCACTCAGACCTTGGGCTCTCCAGCCTCCAGGGACTGATGTGGCCAAAGCCACTCAGAGCAATTTGAGAAGAGCAGACTAAGACAGAACAGGTACCCCAGTGGATGTGATGCAAAGCAGCATGGCTGCTTTGATTGGCGCTTCCCTAACAACTAATAGTATCTTTGCAAGTTCTTCACCAGCAGCCAATTGGTTCAGGTCTCTGAAGACAGGTCTGTCAATATTCTCCAGTTTGTCTGTTTGTTTGTTTGTTTCCTGATTGGTTTAGATTCTTCAGTCTACAGAGACCGTTGCATTCATGTGAAGCAATGCACACAGAGCTGTCTTACCATAGCATTGTTTATAATATTAGCCAGATTGGGAATAACCCTGGCACTCATCATCAGGAGTTGTGGAGTTCATCTATATATGGAATAGGAAAGAGCCAGTCACAGAGAACTTTATGGAAAGCACCCCAGGATAAGTTATTAAATGAAAATGTTAAAAAGACATAGAATAGCCGGGTGGTGGTGGTACACACCTTTAATCCCAGCACTTGGGAGGCAGAGGCAGGCGGATCTCTGTGAGTTCCAGGCCAGCCTGGGTTACAAAGTGAGTTCCAGGAAAGGCGCAAAACTACACAGAGAAACTCTGTCTCAAAAAAACAAAACAAAACAAAACACATAAATAGATATAATTTATTTTTAGAGGAAAGAATAAAAATGTTTGTATTTTCATGTAGAGCCATTTAGAATGATCTACAAGAAGTCTTAATTAACTAATTAAGTTAGTGTGTGGGAGGAGGTCAGAGAACAACTTGCAGGAGTTGGTTCTCTCCTTGTATCATGTAGGTCTCAGGGATTGATCTCTGGTCCTCGGGTTAGAAGCAGACTCTTTTACCTGCTTATCCATTTCACGGGCCCCCATGAGAAGATTTTAAAAACAGTTGCCAGGCTGGGCATTGTGGCAGATACCTGTAATCCCAGAACTCAGGTGGCAGAGGCAGGGGGATTCCTCAGATTGGAGACAGCTACAAAGTGAGTTCCAGGACAGCCAAGGCTGTGTAGTAAGACACCATCTCAACAAACAGCTGAACAAGTAAACAAAACAAGTAGACTGAGTGATGAGACCTGTACTGACAGGGACAGTGGTTAGACCAGGACTCTTTATTGTATAGCTTACTGCATCATTTTTTAAAAATCACTTAACCATGTTTCTTACTCAACACCCACATATATACTCCTTAAACTTTAGGCAAAGTGGTTGGCCCTCAGCAGCTGCATCAACTGGGAAGCCTCATGAGGGTCCTGCCCGTGCTGTTATCCTCACACTTGGGGCAGCAGAAGAAACTGCAGCACAGAGAGGCTTGCCTGAGCCCATCCGTGCCCAGCAGATAGATGCCACAGCCATGCAAAGGGCCGGGCTTACATCATTCTGCATCCCAGAGGAAGGAGAGGCCTCTTCTCACCCGGTATTCACAGATGACAATCTCAGGGGAGGACTCTGATTGGCTCTACTCAAATTATGTGATCACCCTTGTGCTAAGTAGCAGGCGCTACAGCTGAATGCATCCCAGGACCACAGGGGCAAAGGACGAAGGAGGGCCACTTCTTCACAGGGAGGAAAGGGTGGTGATTAGGGAGCAAAAGGGGCCCTACGCAGGTCATAACAGGCATCAAAAGTGGCCACTGTCTGTGTGGCATGTGCCTGTGTGTGCCGGCTCTGGGAGCCCAAAGGAGGCAGAAGATCAGCAAGGAAAGCATCTTGAAGGCAGGAAGTTCTGGCAGAGTTTTAAGTGACAAACAGCAGGTCTTCACAGCAATGCTGCTGGCAGTGAGGGCCGTGACACCAGCAATGGCCCAAACAAGTGACAGAGCTGGGTGACGTTCCCTGAGCACTCACATGCTGGAGGAGCCCTAACCCTCATGTACTTCAGAATGTGGCTGCTTTTAAAGAGATAGTGGTTAAGTTAAGATGAAGCCGATTGGTGTCTTTATCCCAAGAGCAGATAGCCAAAGAAGCCCACAGGACGAAGATGAAAGGCTGTGTGAGGAATCAGTGAGGCCATCTGCAAGCCAAGGAGAGGCCCCCTTGTACCACTGTGTTTCTGGGGCTGGCCTCTGAGCCATGGGAGATCTTACTCCCTCTGTTTGAGTTTTGCAGAGTGAGGACCAGGTTGAACCAACAGGTATTTCCCATTGTCAGCTAGCTTTGCCCTGCTAATGACCTCTCGAGAGCTGGGCAGTACACTAAGCACATCTTGTAGAAAAAAAAAAAAAAAAAAGAACTGAGTTTTGGGCAAGGAAGGGAGGTGGCCCTGGAACAGGGCCATAGCCCATCCTTCCTCCAGCCAGGGCCTACATGGAGAGGGATCATGAGTCTGCTCCGCATCCTGAGGCCCGGTACAGACCCTCAAAGGCAGCACTATTAGCATGGGGTAAGGAACACACTGCTGAGGCTCCCAGCTACAGCCAGTGACTCCTCACCCTTGTCACCCCGTTTCTCTCACCCTCTCACACACTGTCACACTCATTAAATGAGATAATCTGAGTAAAGCTGTTAGCACCCGGCCTGGGTATCAGTGAGCCCTTGATAAACGGCTCCCAAAGACACACACTCAGAGGCAGGCTCCTCCACCCCCTCTTTCCACTTCTTTCTCCCCGCTGCTATCTCTCCCTGGCAGGGTTCTGGGTAAGGGCCAAGAGGCTGGGAGGGGAGGGCAGTGTGGTGGGATAAGCTTGCTGCCCACGAACCAGCCCTTCCCCAGAGCTCAAATCTGGGAAACCCTGGGAAAGAAGCTGAGACTTGTGGGTGGTGGTGGTGGTGGTAGTGATGGTGGTGGTGGTGGGGTGGTGGTGGGGGGTGGGGATGGGAGTGGGGGAGGTGGAGGTGGAGGTGGTGGAGGTGGTGGGGGAGTGGAGGTGGTAGAGGTGGTGGTGGAGGTGGAGGTGAAGGTGGTGGTGGAGGTGGAGGTGGAGGTGGAGGTGGAGGTGGTGATGGTGGTGGTGGTGGTAAAGACAGCAAGAGATGAAGGCTTTGGTCCCATCCCCCAGCCTTCTCACAGGGCTGCTGAGAAAGTCACACCAGGAACAAGTCTCAGAAAGAGAGACAGCAAAAGTCAGAGAAGGAGGAGGTACCAGATCCATTCTCTGACGTGATAGAACCAAACCAATCTGGGAACAAGATTGTGTGAGGACTGTTCCTGATCCATGAGGTCTTCCCACCTCAGGTAAGAACCACAATTCTAACCCTGAAAACTAAAGGCTAATACTGGCCTGGTGGGGGTGGGAGGAGAGGACAAGAGGAAACCTACAGGGACTTGGCCTCCCTATCTCCTACGCCATCGCCTGTTTATGAGATCCCTGGTCCCTGATATTGATAAGTAAGGAGGGAAAAAAAGCCATAAAAAGTAAACAGGAACTGCAGCCTGACCCCCAGAAGACCAGGGGAGAAGAGAGGCCCACCCAGGGTTCCAATATCATCTCAAGATCATCAGCACCCTCCAGATATGGAGCCCTGCCCAGATACACAGGCACACAGCTCACATTGGACACCATCAACACACATTCAACCTGGATTTCCTGTGCAGATAAACAAACATACACACCACACACTTGATACTGTTAGCTAGCACACACTTAACCTACTCATACCTGTAAACACACGTAGCTCACACTAACTACCATCAACACACAGCGTGAACTTCCTGTACAGAATCATAAACATACACAGCACAGATTCAACACCATCAGCACATGCTCGACCTAAGTTCCTTAACAAATATGTAAGCAGGATGCACGCAGGAACAGGGGTGGAGCACCTTCCCAACAGCCACATATGAAGCACTCTAGCCAACACTGAGCACACACCCCAGCAGATGGTACCCAGGGACAGGCATATGCTAAAATGTGTTTGCACGTGTAAGCATACAATCATGTATGCCCAGACATGGAAGAGCTGCAGAACCCTGAGCAGAGAGTCCTGGGTTTTCCTTCCTGTTCTCCCCACTGCCTGTCTGCTTCTCTAGGTCCATCCTGCGTATCTTCTCAATAATTATTAAGCCAGGCCAGGCCTGTTTTTTTTTTATTTAAGACTTTATGTATTTTAAAACAATATATATATATATATATATATATATATATATATTGCATATCCAGGATTGCAGTGCTGGCACCCGAACCTAGGTTTTCCAGAAGTGCAGCCAGTGTTTTTGTTTTTTTGTTTTGTTTTGTTTTGTTTTGAGACAGGGTTTCTCTGTATAGTTTTGGAGTCTGCTCTGGAACTCTCTTTGTAGACCAGGCTGGCCTCAAACTCACAGAGAGCCATCTGGCTCTGCCTCCCAAGTGCTGGGATTAAAGGCATGCGCCACCACCGCCCAGCGCAGCCAGTGCTCTTAATCATCTTTCCAGCCCCAAGAACCTGTCTGTTCTTAGTGCTTCGCTGCTCCTCACCTTCTTTCTCACCAAGGACTCATATACACACACGCACACTTATGGGGGAGCCCTAGAGAGGTCTCACCACTTTGGGTAGCTGGGAGGCAGAGGGTAGGGACTTCAGCAGGGTGATCACTCTAACCCAAGAATGTGGCTTTTGGTTCCTTGTTCAGACCCACTAGAAGCTCCAGCCCATGTGCGCTTGCTGCTGGTTGGCAGTTCCAGGTGAGACCATGCTGTTCTTTGCATGTACAACTTTCCTACCCAGATGTCTTCCAGCCCTGTCTGCCAGCAGTTCCCAGATCTGAATTTCATGAACTGGTTAAAAACTTTAAGGAGAAGTTAGGATGCTGATGGAAGGTCATCAAATTTTCCTTTTGCTGGTAAGGGTGTTTACAACACAGAAACCATCCTCCATCCACAACCATCTTTGGGAAAAGATGCTTTGATGCCAACAAAGTAGGAAAGACATAATCTCCAGATAAAAGTAATCCTTGACGTTAAACATGGTGAGCTTTATACACACCCTTTGCGTGTCCTTTTCCTCATTTGACCCCATGGCCACTGAAATGTCTCAGATCTGCATTTAGAACCACTGAGTCCAGAAAGCCTGCCTCAGACTCTCAGGCCCCAGCCACATTCTTCCCAGCATGGGTCTCCTTTGCATTGCACACACAGCCGCCGCCATGGTTCCCCCTCAAGGGCCTGCCCAGTTAAGCACTGCCGGGTGCTTAACACGGATTATCCCATTTTATCCTCATAAGCCTGAAAGGTGAACGTTTTGCAGATGGGAAACTCTTAAGTGGCTTCCCCAAATCCTGTGCCCTTTGCTGGAGACATGGACAGCGGAGTGGTGGAAGGCACTCAGAGACAAGTCTCACCGCTGATCTGGGTTCCCCTTTGGGCTATATGACCAGTTTGAGCCTTGGTTTCCTTATGCACGGAATAGGAATGGTAATGCACACTGTAGAGTGCTGTCCTGGGGTGCGGTGAGTAAGTCCTCTGAGACAGTGCCTGGTGCAGAGAAGATACTGGATGTGTGAGCCAGCTTCTCTCCTGCACGGCCCATCTCCTTTGCCCACCTCTGCATCCCTGCGGCTTTCCCTATACCTCATCTTCCTGATTATCTCCCAACCCATCCTTCCCAGATCCTGTGCTAAACTTTATTGCTTTCCTCCCTTCCCAAAGTGGCAGTGGTCCAGAGAACAGTCTTTGGTCCTCTTCTCTCTAGTCTCAGCCAGTCTTTCAATATCATCTACACACTGACTCCAACTTCGAGTCTCCAGCCCCTTTCTTTTCCTACACTCCAGACCCATGCATTCACTTGCCTGTTGGACAGGTCCTTGTGTGGCCTTATGGGTCTCCTTTCTCACTCCATCCCATTTCTGAATGACTTTCTCCTCTCAGTAATTCACACTTCCATTGCTTGATTGCCCAATCCAAAATACCATTTGGTTCTTCTTTCTCTCACCCTCATTTCCAACTGTCGGCAAATCTCTCTGCCTCTACTTCTAAAACATATATATAAAAAACCCCTCCCTTTTCCCCACCTCCACTACTGTCCCTGGGTTCTGAGGTTCCCACCACCTCTTAACTGGTTCATGCTAATAACATCTCAACTGGTCTCTATGCCTACTTCACTCTTTTAAATTATGACAGGGCTAGGAATAAAACCTTATTTCATCTCTGGGCTTCCCTAATTCAACTCCAGAAACGTGAGCTCTGCGTGTCTGTTGCAGGTCTGTCTTTTGGTTTTATTTATAATGTCACTGTCATTGGTTCAGGGGGACCTAGAGGAAAAATAACTTCTAAAACAACTGATGTCCACATGAGTCTGGCCCTCTGTGGCTTGCAATGAACTCACGCATTCATTTGCACACTCAGCTTTGTAGACCTTCGTGTTTGGGTTTTGTGACGGCAACTCACTATGTCGCCCAGGTGGATCTCAAATTCACGGTCTCAAGTGATCCTCTTGCCTCAGCATCCTCAATCACAGGGTCCACAGGTGTGCATGTGCCTGGTTTTAGCTTTGCAGGTATTAAGAGTGAGACACAGTCCCTGATCTCTGTGGAGCACGTGGTGGTTTTCAGAACACATAATTAGTAAATGTTCGGCATGAGAAGATGGATGGTTGATAAGTGGGTTTTCATCATTGGTCTCAATAACATTTAAAAAGCCATCTTTGGGTCAGGTAGCATGAGGCCCTCAGCTTTATCATTTTCGAAATTACCTAATTCCTTTGAATGTTCATATAATTTTAGAGTGAGTTTGTCATTTTAACAACAAAAAAGACCTGCTGGGGTATTGACTGCAGAGTCCACAGCTCATTATAGATGTGGTGGAATCTTAACCATAGTGTGTCGCCCTGCTCACAATGGTAGTCTTTGGTGGGTTTGTTTAAGTCTTCTCTAGTTCAACAGTGTTTCTAATTTTCTGTACAGAGATCTTATGTGTTCTTGCTAAGTCTATTTCAAAGTACTTAATGTTTCTATGTTAATTTAATAAGTTTTGAAGTTTCACTTTTCCAATCACTTGCTGGTAATATAGAAAATATCACTGATTTAAAAATAAGATTTATTAATTGTTTCATGTGTATGAGTGTGTGTCTATGTGTGTAGTCACACATGCATGCAAATACCTGGAAAGGCCAGAAGACCGTGTCAGATCCCCTGGAGCTGGAGTTACTGGCAGCGGTGAGCTGTCATGTGGATGCTGGGAAAGAACTCCAGTCCTCTGGAAGGTGAGCAAACACTCTTAACAGCTGAGCCATCCAACTCCCTATAGTTGATTTTTATGTTTCATGTGGACTTTATATCCTGCAACTATGTTAAATTCCCTCCTTAGTTCTGCTAAGTTTCTGAGGACTCTTCATGATCTTCTACATAAATAACTACAAGGGCTACAAATGAAAACAGTTTCACTTTGTCCTTGCCAGTATTTGCATCTTTGTTTCTTTTTCTTGCTTTATCACACTGTCAAGGACTTCTAGTGAAATGCTGAATAGAAATAAGGAGAGCAAGCACCTTTGCCTTGATCCTAAAGAAGAGAAAAGCATTCATTCTTCCACTAGATAGTATGGAATGATGTATAAGCTTTTTATGGATGTCCTTCACCATGCTGAGGAAATTCCTTTCTATCCCTGGTTTGCTGAGAGCATTTTTGTTTTTTTCAGAGCATGAGTGGGCACTGAATTTGTGAGTTCAATATCTCTTGATGCTCTTTTTCTCCACCTATTGAGCTTATCTTAGGGTTTTACCCTTGATTCTGTCAATGTGGTAATTAAATTAGTTGGTTTTTTCAGTGTTATGCTCTTCCTAGAATAAACCCACTGAGTAGTCTTCTGATCTCCCCGGTACCTTGTTCCCTGTATTTACTGCACTGCCTCCTTCCTATCACATAGATCTCAGCTCATAGATCTAGCCACCTCCTAGGGATGTCTTTTTGACCAGCAAGTCAAAAACAATCTCTTGTCTGTCACTCATCCATTTAAGATTTTATATCACTTATCACTCTCTGGAATTATCTTGCTCTTTGTCAACTGGTTTATCTCTAGATATTCTCCACATCTTTCTAGAATTTCAGATCTGTGTAAGCAGGGGCCTCATTGGTCTTATTTATTGCTATCGGTCTGGAGCATAGAACACATAGTCCTAGGGATGGTAAGTGCATATTTACTAAGTTATTGACTTGCTCTTATGGACCCTCTCACCCACTTTAACCCGACTGTACTCACTCTTCTCTGGTTGGTCCCCCAGAAGTGGGCAGCATCAGGTTAAAAAAAAAAAAAAGAGCGGTTCCCAGGGGCCACACCAGCCCAGCCCATGGGGATTCTTCTGTCAGGGTGGACCACTAGTCTGGCTCTCTAGCCCATCACCAGATGCAGCAGAGGCAACTCCAAGGCCTTTAGGAGACAGAAGCAGGTGCATGCAGCAGCCACTGGGAGAGAAGCTATAGTTACTGGTTGTAGTTTAGAAGCCCCTCAATCCTTGTGTCTTTGAGTAAGTCACTCCCCAATCTGTCTCTTA
>CABHPP010131496.1:0-14831 GCA_902168425.1 Peromyscus attwateri | reverse complement strand
TCCCCTCCTCCCCTCCAGCCTTTCTTCTCCCTTCCCTTCCCCTCCTTTCAGTCTCCTTTCCCTCCCCCCTGTCCCCTCCCCTTCCCTGACAGTCTCATTGTGTGCTCCTGCTTGGCACCTGGAACTTGCTGTGTGAACCAAGCTGCTCTTGACCCTGGCAATCCTCCTGCCTCTGTCTGCTGGCATATGTTTCTTTTTATTGAGGAGCTCTGCAGTAAATAGTAACGTCTAGAAATGAGAGCCCTTGTAGTTTTTTGTTCTTTCCTTATCCACAGTTAAGGTCTGTGGCTTTCTTGGAGTTGACTTTTGGGTAGGGTGAAACATTGGACTCTGGTTTTCCTGTACTATTTGTTGAAGACATGTCTTTTCTTCAGTGAGTATTTTTGGGGATCTTTGTAAAAAACCAGGCATATGTCGCTGTGTGGGCTGATAAGTGGATTCTCTCTTTTATTCCATTGATTTACATGTCTGCTTTTGTATCAGTGCCATATTACTGTTTGTTTGTTTGTTTGTTTTTCAAGACAGGGTTTTTCCGTTTAGTCCTTGCTGTTCTGGAACTCACTTTGTAGACCAGGCTGGCCTCGAACTCACAGAGATCCACCTACTTCTGCCTCCCCGAGTGCTGGGACTAAAGGCGTGCACCACCACTGCCCTGCCCCATATTACTTTTATTTTGCTCTGTAGTATAACTTCAAATCAGGTATAGTGACACCTCTAACAATATTATTTAATTTAATTGTGTGTATGTGTTCATGTATGTGCATGCAAGTGTGTGTGAGTGCATGTGGAGACTGCAGTTGGTGTTGGGTATCTTTATTGGTTTTCACTTATTTTTTAAGTCCGAGTCTCTCTTTGAACTGAGCGCTGCTTACTGATCCAACTAGACTGGCTGTCCAGCAAGCCCCCAGGATCCTTCTGCCTCCACCTTCCTAGAGCTGGGGCTACAGATGTGGGCCACCATACCTGTAACTTTGATGTTTACATGTAGGTGATGGGATAGAACTCAAGGCCTCACTCACTGCCGTCGTCGTCGTCGTCATCATCATTTAACAAGATCAGATTTTTTTTCTTCTCATAATTCCCTGAACAATACAAGTAGTAGTCTTTTGGTTCAGGATCGCTTTGGCTCTCTGTACCCTTTTGTGCTTCCAGATGGATTTTAAGTTTTGTTCTGTTTCTGTGAAGAAAAGTGTAGGAATTTTGAGTAGGATTACATTGAGACTGTAGATAGGTTTTGGTAGGAGAGCTGTTTTCACAATTTGATTCTTTTTTTTTTTTTTTTTTTTTTTGAGCTGAGGATCGAACCCAGGGACTTGCGCTTGCTAGGCAAGCGCTCTACCACTGAGCTAAATCCCCAACCCTCACAATATTGATTCTTGTGCATGAGCATGGGAAATCTTTCCATCCTGTACTGTCTTCCTCAATTTCTTTCTTCAGAGTTTTTAAGTCTTCTTCCTTGAGTAGGTTTATTCCAAGATTATTTGTGTATTCATTCATTTTTTCTGACCTGGTCCCCATGCCCCAGCCTCTCAAAGGTCATGATATTGATGAAGAACTTAGTGGGGACACTCCATCAGCACAGTGTACTACAGCTTAGAACTCCTGGACTCAAATGACTCTCCTGCATCAGTCTTCTGAGTAGCTGGGGAAATAGCATGAGTCATGGCACCTGGCATTTATTGATCTATCTATCTGTCTGTCCGTCCGTCCGTCCGTCCGTCCATCCATCCATCCATCCATCCATCCATCCATCCATCTATCTATCTATCTATCTATCTATCTATCTATCTATCTATTTATTTGGTTTTTGGAGACAGAGTTTCCGTATGTAGTTTTGGTGCCTGTCCTGGATCTCACTCTGTAGACCAGGCTAGCCTCGAACTCACAGAGTTCTGCCTGGCTCTGCCTCCTGCATTTACTTTTAAAAATTACATTTTAACATTTTGTGTGTATGAGTGTGTGTGTGTATATATGTGTGAGGGTGCACATGTGCCATGGCAGGCAAGTGGAGGTCAGAGGACATCCCTCCAGGTTGTAAATTTTTTTTTTTCCCCCGAGACAGGGTTTCTCTGTGTAGCTTTGCACCTTTCCTGGAACTCACTCTGTAGACCAGGCTGGCCTCGAACTCACAGAGATCCGCCTAGCTCTGCCTCCCAAGTGCTGGCATTAAAGGCGTGCGCCACCACCGCCCGGCTCGTAAATTTTTTTTACATTCAGGATTGTTTTGGTTTCCCTGGATCTTTGTATTCCCATATGAAATTTAGATTTTTTTTTCAATTTATGTGAAGAATTGCATTGGCATTTTGATGTGAATCACATGGAATCTATAGGTTGCTTTTGGTGGGGTAGCCATTTTCACAGTATTAATCCAGCCAATCTGTGGGCATATGAATTCAGGGCAGTGGTTTGAAAAGATGTGCCCTATAAAAGTTAACTCTCTGCCTCTTGCTTGTGGTTGTTTGAGGTATTAGTTCTCAGCCGCTGCTCCAACTGCCTGGTACATGCTACCTCCACTCAGTCATTATGGACTCCAACCCTCTGAAACTGTAAGTCCCCAAAAAACTTATCTGTAAGTTGCATTGGTCATGGTGTCTTATCACAGCAACAGAAAATTAATACAGAAGGTCTTTCCATCTTCTGGTGTCCTTTTTTTTTTTCTTTTTTTTTTTTTTTGGTTCTTTGAGAGAGCGTTTCTCTGTGTAACAGCCCTGGCTGTCCTGAAACTTGATTTGTAGACCAGGCTGACCTCAAACTCATGGGAGATCTGCCTGCCCCTGCCTCCTTCTTCTTTGACACAATCATCATTGAGTAGCGTGTTTAGTTTCCATGAGTTTGTGTACGTTCTATGGTTTCTATTGTATCTGTGCAGATTTATTCTATGGTGGTTGAATAGAATGAAGAATGTGAGGTCAATTTTCCTCTTATTTGTTCACACTTGCTTTGTGTCCTGACGTGTGATTGACTTGGGGGTACATTTCCATGGGCTTCTGAGAATGTGTATTCTTCAGTGTTTGGGTAGAACATTCTTTAGATACCTGTTAGATCCATTTGATTTATGATGACGTTTAACTCCACAGTTTCTGTTTGGTCTTTTCTGGATGCCTGGCTATTAGAGTAAGTAGAGTATTGAAATCACCCACTATCTTTGCGATGTCAGTGAAATAGTATTGAAATCACCCACTTTCTTTGTGTTGGGGTCAATCTATGGTTTATTTTTATTTTTTTAGTCTTTCTTGACTCTCAGGTCTCTTGTCTTTCTTATGATTTATGCTGGTGTTAGGCCTGTGTTGGACAAGTGTCCAGTGTCCAGTAGAGCTGCTTGTAGTTTGGTAACTTCCTTTCTTTAGTACCAGGAGTGTTGCTGTGTAACATAAATTGCTAAACGGTCTTATTAATAGAAAACCCAGAGCCAGATATTGAGGTGAAAGCTGAAAGATCAGAGAAGTAGAACAAACCACAGCCAACCTCACCTCTCCAGCTCCTCAGCTGATCCAGTTTCCATGAATCCTCAGACTGAAAGCCTGAGTCCTCACCCCTGAGGGTCTCAGTTGAACTGCTGCTTAGTTCCTGTCTCCTCACGCCTTATATACCGTTCTCTACCCAGCCATGTCACTTCTGGGATTAAAGGCGTGTGTGCTTCCTAAGCAAAGACTTGAGATCTCAAGTGCTAGGATTAAAGGCGTGTGTGTGCTTCCCAAGCAAAGACTTGAGATCTCAAGTGCTGGGATTAAAGGCATGTGCCACCATGCCTGGCTCTGCTGCCAGTGTGACCTTGAACTCACAGAGATCCAGAAGAATCTCTGCCTTCCGATAGGATTAAGGGTGTGTGCCACCACTGTCTGGCCTTTATGTCTAATCTAGTGGCTGGCTGGCTCTGTCCTCTGATCCTCAGATAAGTTTATTAGGGTACACAATATATTGGGGTACCACACTGCTGGCCATAGCTTATGGGCTGGGTAGGTTCTCCTATTCCTACATCACCTAGCTCATACCTCTATGGTAGCTAATGTTCTAGCTACATAGTGCCCCCCAAGTGTGCTGATGAGAGTGGGGGCAGCAAAAACAGTATGAAGATCTGTCCAGGGCCTATCTTCACATCTGCAAACTCGCTAGGTATTAACTACCTTGCTAGATGTAGCTGTGACTGTTAAAGAGTCTTCTGGAGCTTCACAGTGCTTGGACTCCACAGCCTGAATGGCAGATAGGTGGCTTAAGGGGTTGATGGCATCTGCTGACCTCAGGTTCAGGGTGATCAGATTTCACTCTCAGTTGAGGTCTGCTCCTGGTCACCCAGGGCAGGGTTACCTTTCCCTATTCACTTCACCGCCTGACCTAACTTCATGCTACCTGCACTTTGGGACTTGCAAGCATCTGGCCACCTTGCTCTCCATAGTGCCTCCTCGGTTTGTTTTGCAACCTGGGACTGTGGGAGGTTAAATCAGGCTCCCACACTTGTGTGTTTATTTTTTTATGGACTCTATAATAGCCCACTTTTAAACAATAGGTTCCTTTTCCAGGTGGTGCCTGGCCACTGTCCTCCAAGTTATATACATTGACAAAATGGGACTGCTGTCACTGGCCTGCCCCTTAGTGGAATCACTCACTAGCTTATCAAAACCTGCAGCTGCATGGGAAGGGTCTATGAGTGCTGTGAGCTTGTACTGTGGGTCGTATGCCATTCTCTTCACCAGAGCCACCACCTGCCTTACCTGTTGGATGAAGCTTCTGCTTAGCCAGGACCAGTGGCAGGGGCTGTTTGGCCAGGCTTTTTCACCTTTCCTCTTCTTTGTATTTTTCGGTTGTCATGTCACTCCTTTGTGAATTTCCTTAGGTTTCTCTCTTTGTAATAATCTCTTCTCCCCCTTCATCCTGTCTCCTTCACCAGATCACAGAGGCAGCTTCTGGTCTACCATCTCACCTAGAATTCACATTCTTTCCTTGCTCTTCTCCACCTTCATGCTGGTGACTAATCCCTGGGCCTAGTGCATACACAGAAACAAAACACTCTTAACAACTGAGCTTTATCCCCAAACCTCTTACTGTTATAAAAAATTTTATTTTGTGTATGGCTGATTTGCTTGCATGCATGTAAATGCACTATGTACATGCCTGGTACCCATAAAGCCAGGAAGAGAGCAGCAGATCTCCTGGAACTGGAGTTACAGACACTTGTGAGTTGCCGTGTGGGTGCTGGGAATTGAACCAGGGTCCTCTGGAAGACCTCTTAACCTCTGAGCCATCTCTTCAGCCCCTTCCTTTGGGTTTTTATTGAAAGCATTTGAATGCTTGAATGCATACAGAATAAATAAATGTATTATTAGATTTATTCATTTTATGTGCTTTGCTGCATATATGTATGTGTATTTTTGGTGCCCATGGAGATCAGAAAATGGCATTGGATTCCCTGTAACTGGTGTCACAGATGGTTGTGAGTCACCTTGTGGGTGCTGGGAACTGAACTTTGGTCTTTTGTAAGAGCAACAGGTGCTCTTAACTGCTGAGCCATCTATCCAGCACCAACTTTTTGGTTTTTCGAGACAGGGTTTCTCTGTGTGTAGTCCTGGCTGTGCTGGAACTCACTTTGTAGACAAGGCGGGCCTCAAACTCACAGAGATCCACCTGCCTCTGCCTCTTGAGTGTGCCACCACCACCTGGCAACCAACTTTTTTTTTTTAAAGAGATAGCTAGTAGAGATATCTTGAGTGATTTGTTAGTATGTGCCATTAACAGAAAATTGTTATCTAAGTTGTGAACTTGATAGCAAAATTCCTCTTTTCCCCTTAATGTGTCTAGGATTTGTAACTTTGGAATTTTAGGTAAAGCAGAGCTAGAGAGCTGCTCTACTTCTGGGGAGTTGGCTCCCCAAACCAGAGAAACATCCCATATTTACTGGAGGGTGAGTTCTGGCTGGCTATACATAGCAGTTTCTCCCAGAGAAACTAGAAAAAGCCAGGTGTGATGACGGCAGGTAGAAAGGTCATAACCTCAAGGGTAGCCTGGGCTGCACAGCCCATCTCCAAAGAAAAGGCACATTAACACACAGCAGAGAGGAGGAGATAAAGGCAGAAGCTTAAAATGAATGGAATAGCAAGTGGACAACAGAGAAAATGCAGAACTACAAGCTGGCTACAGAAGAGAACATGTATTCACGGGATGAAGGGAATGTTCCACAAGGGGTCATTGGTGTCACGGCTTTCTCATCATGCTTCATTCCCATACTTCATTTTATTAAGCCTGAAAACCAAATAGATCTTTGGCCTGAAAGATTCTTGGCCTGAAACCAAACAGATCTTTCTTTTCCTTATCTTCTGTGTGAGTTGCATAAACTGAGCCCGCTTCTGTACTGGCACAGTGCCCGCCCACCCACCCATCTTCCAGCCTGGACGTTTTTTGCTGAGCTCTCACTTGCGATGTCCCCTTGTTCTCATGACTGCTGTGGTCTTTAAATAAACGGTCCCTAGTGTTTTAGCACTGTCCTGCAAATTAGACCTGTTTAACAAAGGCACGTACGTCTTCAGTACTTTCTCCATTAGCAAGTTTTCATTCATCAAGTCTTTAACAAGATGGTTCTGCAGCCTCTGCTGATTGGCTGCCTCGTGTTCCTCACGTACCAGCTTTCTCCAGTTCTGCCTCAGAACTTCTGCCGGATCACCTGTTCTCAGTAGCACTCAATGCCAGCTTTACTCTCCCAACTACTTTGGATATGTTGTTTCGGGGATTTCTCCCTTGTTTTTACTATGGAAGTATCCCCAAAAAACTAACTTCACTGTGTAAAAACATTATTTACATTCCTGAAGAGCTGCCTGAGGAGGGGCTGACTGAACTTCCTCTCACAGTAGTACATGGAGAATCACTTCCTGTAGTGTGGCCATAAATTGATGTACATTTTTGTATTAAACACAACAGATCTCCATGTCCATTATACCTTCAGCTCCCCATCCCATCCTCCACTGGACAGTTTAGAGAGGGCTATCCAGGACTTAAAAGGAATATGAAAAACTAGGCACATAATTTGAAAGGAAATGTGAATTCAATTTCTCAGACAATATGAACAACGGAAACTGTGCTTGGAAAAATACAAAGTTCTTTCAGTTAAAATTGTGGAATATACTTCTAACAACACTAGCAGAATTGCAGTGTATACTCTACTCATCTGAGAAACCGGAATCATCCATTCATTGTAGAACATGAAATGTGCTGGGTGCTCAGATACTTTTAATGAAGGATTGATTTTTTTTTTTTCCTGTGAGGGATTACATCTGAATAATCCTTACTACCTCTGTCTTTTGAGGAATACAAAGGTAAGAGTCAAAAGTATTGAAGCCGGGGCATGGGGAGACAGCTCAGTCAGTAAAGCTCTTGTCCTGCAAGCTTGAGACAGAATCCACATAAAAAAGTTGGGTGTGGTATCACACACGTGCAATCCTAGCCAGGGTGAGCTGAGAAGTGGAGACAGGTAGATCCATGGAACTTGCTGCCTAGTTTACTCAGTGACATTCCATACCACAAGTGACCGACTCAAACAAAAAGATGACAAGCATCTGAGCAACTGAGATGTACTCTGACCTCCACAAACATGTGCAAACACGCATGCACATACCTGCACAGCACGTGTGACCCTTTATACATGATCACACACACTCCTTCAAGAACAAAGTATTAAGCTGGAAGTTTTGTGGGGTGGGTACTGGAACTCAAACCCAGGGTTATCTATGCTAGGCAAGCACTCTACCACTGATCTGTGCCCTCGGCCATGAAACATTTATCTTCACAATGAAAGTATCCTGAACCCCTGAGCGGACTCATTGCTCAATGAAGGTCCTTCCTGTGAACCCGCTGGTGGATGTGCAGGTTGGAGCTCTGGCTGAAGCTCTTCCCACACTTGTTGCACTCATAGGGCTTCTCTCCGGTGTGCACTCTCTGATGAATGAGGAGTTTGGAGCTCTGGCTGAAGCCCTTCCCACACTTGCCACAGTGGTAGGGCTTTTCCCCAGTGTGCACTCTGAGGTGGATTCGAAGGTCTGAGCTCTGGCTGAAGCCTTTCCCACACTCACAGCACTGGTAGGGCTTTTCCCCAGTGTGTATGCACCGGTGGATGTGGAGGTTGGAGCTCTGGCTGAAGCCTTTCCCACATTCCCCACACTTGTAGGGCCTCTCTCCTGTGTGGACACGCTGGTGGATGTGCAGGTTTGACCGCTGACTGAAACTCATGCCACACTCCTCACACTCATAGGGCTTCTCTCCGGTGTGGACTCTCTGGTGGATGTGCAGCTTGGAGCTCTGGCTGAAGCCCTTCCCACAGCTGTCACACATGTAGGGTTTCTCACCTGTGTGGACAGCATGATGGACGAGCAGACTTGAGCTCCTGGTGAAGCCCTTCCCACACCTGTCACACTTGTAAGGCTTCCCATCCATGGGGACTGCTTGATGGACAGCAGACAAGCTCCTGGTGAAGCCTGTCCCACAAGGCTCACACCCTCAGGCTTTTCCTTTCAGGTGGTCTCTCTGATGAAGCATTAGTTCTGAGTGAAGTTCTCACCACACTGACCACATCTGTATAGTGTCTCTGAAGCGGGGGGTTTCTTGAGCTGACCATCTGGGTTGTGATAAGCGCCTTCCCGGAGTCATTACAGTTACAGGTTCCTTTGTGTGGTTTCTCTGAAGACTGCGGGTGACTAATGGTGGCTTCCATCTACACATGTCTTTACTTCACAGTCAAAGAGAACTAAGGAGCCTTTGAACTGGACATTTTGGCAAGTTGTCTCACTAGGGAACAACAGAGGTACCGGTTGGTTCTGGTACATCAGATGTGAGTTTAACTTAAGATTCTCTGAACAGTGGTCTATGAGATGACATTCCCCGCTTATTCCTTTTCTCAGTTCTTTCTTCAGTTATGAAGAGAACTTTTTTCCTCAGAGGCTTCTTACACAACTTCACAGAGGAGACCTGTCTGGCCATTTGGCTTGGAACTTCAAAGATAAAATATTTTTTCACTTTCAGTGTTTGTGAAATCACTGACAGGAATCTATTTCAACATCTGTGTGTACTTCTTAAAGATTCACAATGTAAATTCAACTTCCAGGTACTGACTGGCCATCTCTTCCAAAATTAGTCAATAGGAAAACTACTATGGCAAATCTGAAGTCTTCTCTCTTTCTAAATATTTTTTATTTCATTTGTATAAGTGTTTTGCCTGCATGTATGTCTGTGTACCACATGCCTGCCCAGTACTTGTGGAGGTCGGAAAAGGTCATTGGATCCCCTAGAACTGGAGTTATGGATAGTTGTGAGCCACGATGTAGGTGCTGGGAACTGAACTTGCAAGGGCCACAGGTGCTCTTAGTCTCTGAGTCATCTCTCCAGCTCCCTGCAGGCCTTTCTCTTGAAGATTCTCTACAGAATTTGTGTTTGACTCTCCTAGGAAACAGAGAATTTAGTGATAAGAAGAAAGGATTCCAGAATAGGAGGATCTCAGGCCTGAACATTTGGTAACTCAAAATTTAGTGTGCTTGCTTTCTTCTTCCGTCTCTTCCACCTCCCCCACCCCGTCTCTCTCTGTCTCTGTCTCTCTGTCTCTGTCTCTCTGTCTCTCTCTGTCTCTCTCTCTCTCTCTCTGTCTCTCTCTCTCGCCTGGGATTGAACCAAGGATCTCATGCATGCTAGTCAAATACTCCAGCACTGTATTACTATATTGTACTATAGCCTCAGTCCTTAGTTTGTGCTTATAGTTATATCTTTTAGGTTACCACTGGGAGAAGGAAACCTGGGTTCAGAAGACAGGCATTTTGCTGGGCAGTGGTGGCACGTGCCTTTAATCCTAGCACTTGAGAAGTAGAGGTAAGTGGATCTCTGTGAGTTTGAGGTCAGCCTGGTCTACAGAGTGAGTTCCAGGATAGCCAGGGCTGTTACACAGAGAAACCCTGTCTCCAAAAACCAAAAAAAAAAAAAAAAAAAAAAGATAGGCATTTCTTCCTTTTGAGCAGAGCTGCTAAGATATTCTTTTTTTCTCTTCTTGTGAAAGACCAGAGTCCTGTACCTTGCCATAAGTAACATTCCATTCCATTTCACTTATTTTTGACTAAATGTCCATTTAATCAGTATACTACTTTCTTTTTTTAAAAAGATTTATTTATTTATTTATTTATTTATTTATTTATTTATTTATTTATTATGTATGCAGTGTTCTGCCTACATGCATGCTTGCAGGCCAGAAGAGGGCACCAGATGTCATTACAGATGGTTGTGAGCCACCATGTGGTTGCTGGGAATTGAACCCAGGACCTCTGGAAGAGCAGTCGGTGCTCTTAACCTCTGAGCCACCTCTCCAGCCCCAGTATACTACTTTCATAACTGTTAGAGCTATAAGAAACAAAATGAAATCTTTTTGCCTGACAAGCCAGTTCTGGGATGAAAGACAAATACATCAGCAATGATAATACCAAATTAAAGCCTATAACATATATAATACAATATACTATAAGCCAACCAGCTGTGGGAGCAGACTGTGGGTACTAAAACGCAAACTTTCATGCCTAAGAGTTCTGAGGAAAAAAAAAAAAAAAGGAAAAAAGTACAGTAGGGAAAGAAAATATGACCCATTTAGTGTAAGTGTTACAGCTCAGATGGAAGGGTATCCTGGCAGCCGGGAGCCAAGGAATACCACAAAGTCACACCGCACAACAAATCTCACACAAGAGGTTTATTGGAAGGGAAAAAAACAGGAGGGTGGCTGCCTCTGCTCAGGTGAGAAACAGCAGGGAACTGAGTAGGAGACAGTGTTTAAACAGCTTCTTGAGGGGGATTGGTGGGATTTCAAGTCCAGAGCTTGGGCTTTTTACTATGTAGGGTGCAGGCTGGGTCTAGCTGTTAGGGCAGTTAGAGGGTTCTGTGGGTGGAACCTGGCAGTTGGAGGTCCTCGGGAGAGGGGCCTGGCTACTAGTGTGTCTCAAGGGGCTTACATTTAGGAAAATGGAAAGTAGCTTCTTGTAAGGAGCAACAGCCCCCAAACCTCAACCACTTCTCTTATGACAGTTGGCTTTCTTTAGAGGTCATGGTCCTTGAGCCACACCAAACTTATTCTCCAGACTAGCTGTGAAGTAGAATACTATTTTAAAGTGTGTTACTTTTGTTTATGTTGCATTTGTTTAACTCTGTGAAGCTGTGTTACTGTGCCTGTCTAAAACACCTGATGTTCTAATAAAGAACTGAACGGCCGCCAGGCAGTGGTGGCGCACGCCTAAATTCCAGCACTCGAGAGGCAGAGCCAGGCGGATCTCTGTGAGTTCGAGGCCAGCCTGGTCTACAGAGTGAGATCCAGGACAGGCACAAAAACTAAACAAAGAAACCCTGTAAAAAAAAACCTAAAAAAAAAAAAAAAAAAAAAAGAATTGAACGGCCAATGGCAAGGCAGGAGAAAGGATAGGTGGGGTTGGCAGGCAGAGTATATATAGAGGAGAAAACTGGGAGGAGAGATCTAGGAGCCAGAGAAGGAAGAAGGAGGACTCCAAAGGCCAGCCACTTAGCTACACAGTAAGCCACAGAGTAAGAGTAAGAAGTAAGAGAATGGGAAAAGCCCAGAGGCAAAAGGTAGACAGGATAAGTTAAGAAAAGCTGGCTAGAAACAAGCCAAGCTAAGGCCAGGCAATTACAATTAAGAATAAGTCTCTGTGTGTGATTTATTGGGGAGCTGGGTGGCAGGCCCCCCAAAAGAGAAGAGTTAAAAAACAACCAACATAGCTGTTTCTGTCCAGAATGTTATTTTCCCACATCTCACACCTGGCTCCTTGTCATGCAGGTCTCAGCCCAGCTGCTGCCTTCCAGATGTGCTCTCTTGACCATCAGATCAGAATGCACTCACCACCACTTCCTGGGTTTAATTTCTTCATACTCTTTATATGACTTGGCTCATCTTCTCTCTTCATGTTCTGGCATTCACTCCATCCCCATTAAAGTTCCCCAGCACAGAGAGGCTGACATTTATTCCCCAAGGCCTCAAGCAGGACCTGGCACACAAAAAGAATCCAATTATTTAATCATTAAACTTCATGAGTCTCCTCTCCAGGCTTTTGTCTGATGGAGCAATAGTTCTCAAACTACCTGTGGTGAAGCACCATTTTGTTGTTTAATAAACATTTACCCTCAATTTCTATTGCTTATGCCTTCATGGCTGGTACTAGCCAACAAGGCACACTTTGAAAAGCAGAGTGAGAGAACATGTTAAGAATGATAGGTGCTAAGTTCAGTCATGTGTCAGGGAAGTGCTCAACAGCTATGGCTTCAGAGGGCAGGGCTCTCTTATAACCTGGATTAACTAAGACAGTTCTCACCTGAGGCTGAGGCGGCAACTCAGGAAACAGAACAGGCTGCAGGAGATGTGGCTAACGTACTGTGGGAAAGTGGACTAATATCCTAAGGCCAAGTATAGAGGAAGGTCAGGATAGGAGTCTCATATTCCTACTGGACAAATACCAAACTGTTTGGAGCTACAGATGGTCGTCATAGGACTTTCCACTTCCATGTCCGAGTCTCTCCTACCATATCTAGCAATTCAGTTAGGGGTGGGAAACAGTAATGCAGATGCTGGCAAACATGACGTCATGCCTGGAGTCATCTAAAGACGGCATAGTCTACCAGAGTTCTTTCCACGTTGCCTCTGCTCATTCTTTCATTTCTCTCCACTCCAGAACTTCCAGCCTCAGACCAATTCACAAGTCCCCTCCCAAAGCATCAGGATGCACCAGGGACTTCCTCCTTGGCGACATCATAGCATCTCTGACATACCTTTATTATGACTGGCTGTACAGTTCCAAATGACAGGGTCATGCTCAACTAAGCTGTAAGTGCCCAGTAACTAGCACAACTGACTTGGAATCTAGTTGACAAATATTCAGTTTAAATAATGAGATGATACAACTAAAAGAGAACCTAAAAATCATCACAGCCAATGCCTCATTTTACGGATGAGGAAAGCAAGGTCCATGATGAAATTACTTTCCCATGGTCACAGAGAAGGAGGAGGTCACACTGGAAAACTTAAGGAGGTTAAACTGAAAGCCTTTCAGCAGACATCAAGGACAAACCCTGGTACCTAGAAAAGCACTGGGAAAGCAAAGCCCTTAAATTAAAAAGAAATGTATAGAGTCTTATTATATAGTCCAGACTGGCCTTGAACTTGTGAGTATCCTGCCATCTCAATGCTGGGATGATAGACATTTGCTGCAACTCCTGGATGGCCTACTTATGAGGAATGGCCTGGATCTGCTGCTCTCTGCAACAAACGACACAAGGCCCTTCCCTTCAGCTCAAAGTCACAGTTTCTCAGTGTCACAAAACGTTAGCATCAGAGCAAAGAAGGGGTTCCGTCCACTCAGGCACTCTATGGTGTTAAGCCTCAAGCCTGAGGTGACTTTCTACATGTAGTTTTATGGAGATGGCGAGAAGCTGTTATTTCTGTGTACATACGTGTGTTTGTGTGCACGTCTGTGAGTGGAGGCTGCCTTATTTTATATATTTTATATATATGTATATTTTTTTTTGGACAAAGAGTCTTCACGGGCACTGGAGCTTGCTGGTAGACTGGTTGGCCAGCAATCACCAGGGACACTGTCTTTGCCTGTCCTGCACTAGGATTCCAGGTGTGCACACTGCTGTGTCTGCCTCTCCCCATGGGCTCTGGAGGCTCAAACGCAGGAGTTGACGCTTGCCCAGCAGGTGCCTTACTAACCCAGCCATCTCCCCAGTCCAGGAAAACGAGGGGAAAAAATGTTATTGCTATTTGGCAATCTTTCTTCCATTCACTCAAGATAGGGTATCACTACATAGCCCCGCCTGGCCTGGAACTCATGAAGATCCTTAGCCCTGCCTAAGCTTCCCAAGTGCTGGGATTAAAGGAATGTGCCACCCACCACACCTGGCAACTATTTGGCAATTTTATTGTAATTAAATATGCAGACATATTGGTGAAAGGGAACAGTGAAAATAGAGCATAAAAGATCTAGTTAGGTCAGGTGGTGGCGCACGCTTTTAATCCCAGCATGCCGGAGGCAGAGGCAGGCGGATCTCTGTGAGTTCGAGGCCAGCCTGGGCTACAGAGTGAGTTCCAGGAAAGGTGCCAAAGCTACACAAAAAAATCCTATCTTGAACCTCCCCCCACCCCCAAAAAAAAGATCTAGTTAGGCAACTCATCTTACCTCCCACTGGAAACACTTGGCATCAAGTGTATGTAGAGGTATTTCAAAATAAAATGCTGGGTGCACAGAGATTAGGAGGATGAGAAAGGAATGCTGTTCTCTTTCCTTCCGGCAGGGCTAGGAATCTTAAGTTTGAAAAACCGCCACATGATTTTGATGTACCTTTTTAGGCATGATTCTGTGACCGCTGCGCTGTTGTTCAATTAAGATTCTCAGGACTGTCACCGTCACAGTTAACAGCGATCACTGTTAATACACAAGGGTCAATCTCTTTCACCATCACAGTTAACAGCGATCACTGTTAATACGCACGAGGTCAATCCCTTCCTTGTCGCTGTAATGGAAATACCAGAATGAGCAACTAACGGAGAAAGGGTCTGCTTTGAATCACGGCGGTAGAGGTTTCACTCCATCATGGTGGGAGACTGTGGGACGCATGCTCTTCAACTCATGGCAGGCACAACATAGAACAAGAGGAAAGAGCCAGGGTAAGATACAGCTCCCAAGGTCACGCCTCAACCCAGTGACCCAGTTCCTCCAATCAGGCTCCAGCTTCCACAGTTCGACCACCTTCCAATAGTCTCAAAGATCCACCAGTGAAACATTCATGAGGCTAGAGCCCTCAGGATCTCATAATCCCCT
>CABHPP010131495.1:0-18787 GCA_902168425.1 Peromyscus attwateri | reverse complement strand
AACTCACAGAGATCCACCTGCTTCTGCCTCCCAAGTGCTGAGACTAAAGGCATGCACCACCACTGTCTGGCCTTTCATTTGTTTTTTGAGACAGAGTCTCTTTTAGACCAACTTGATTTACTTTTGTAATCCTTTTGCCTTAGCCTCCTTCATGCTAGGATTATGGGATTATAGGCATATGCCACCACACCCTACTCAACTTGTCTTCCTTCCTCCATTCATGCTTTTCTTGTGACAGTGTCTCATACAGTTCAGACTGGTCTCAAACTCAATATGTAGCTGAGCATGACCTAGAATTTTTGATCTTCTGCCTCTATCTCTTTAAGTATTGGGATTTAAGGCATGTGTGTATTTCACCTGGTTTATAGCAATGGTTCTCAACCTTCCTAATGCTGTGACCCTTTAATACAGTTCCTCGTGTTGTGGTGACCCCCAAACATAACATTATTTTTCTTGCTGCTTCATAACTAATTTTGCTACTGTTATGAATTAGAATAAAAATATTTATGTTTTTTGATGATCTTAGGGAACCCCTGTAAACTGGCCACTTGAACAACCTAAAAGGGGTTGTGACCCACAGATTGAGAACCACAGGCTTATGTGGTTCAGGGGACTGAACCTAGGGTTTCATGCATGCTAGGCAAGCACTATACTAAGCTGCATCCCCAGCCTCCTTCCTTTGTTATTTTAAGTGTTTTTTTATCTTGTAAATGAACACATTTATTCTTTAATTTTTACTGATAAATATATTGGCTACAATGAATTTATGTGTGTGTGTGTCTGTGTGTGTGTATGTTTATGTCGGTGTTGCATGCATGTCAAGGCCAGAGGTTTGATATCAGTTGTCTACCTTGATTGTTGTTGTCTATCTCATTTTTTAAATTTTTATTTATTATTATTAGAGTTGGAGGGTGTGCTCGTGCATGTGCTGGGACACATGTGGAGGTCAGAGGACAGTGTTGTGGAGTCATTTCTCTTCATCTACCTTTACATGGGTTTGGGGGATCACACTTATTTTGCCATGCCTGTGTGCCAAGCATCTTTATATACTGAGCCAGCTCATTGTCCTCTGTCTTATTTTTGAGACTGAGTCTTTCACTGAACCTGGAGTTCATTAATTGTGCTATATTAGCTGACCAGCAAACGCCTCTCCAGCCCAGGGATTACAGTTGTGCGGCAGTACCAGCTTTTATGTAGGTGATGAACTCAGGTCCTCATACAAGCATGGCAAACATTTTATTGATGGAGTGTTCTTCAGCCTCATAATTTTTAACTGATGACTGTTTTTAGTGCATCTCATAGGATTTGATTGTTTAGTTTTTGTGTCTGTGCGCATACACACATACACACCCCACTGAGACAGAGTATTCCTCTATAAACAAGACTGACTTTAGGCGCTCTGTGTAGACCAGGCTGGCCTCAAATTCATAGCTATTCTCCAGCTTCAGCCCTCAAAGTGCTAAGATTATAGGTGTGAGCCACCATGCTTGGCTTCATTGTCACTTTTTAATTTATTTTTAAATAAACAGCTCTTTATGGCTGGAGAGATGACTCGGCAATTAAGAACACTTGTTTCTCCTGTAAAGAACTTGGATTCAGTTCCCGGCACTCACATGATTGTTCACAACTATTGAAACTTCAGTTCCAGTTTATCTGATGACCTTTTCTGACCTTAGTGGACACCATATGCGCACATGGTGCACATACATACAGGCAGACCAACACTCATACACATGAAGTAAATTTTAAAAAGACTCACCATTTTTACACTTATTTAGTGTATATTTTTGCATGTTCATGCCATGGCATGTATGTGGAAGAGAGAAAGACTTGTAACCCCCCCTCTCCCTTTTCGGTTTTTCGAGACAGGGTTCTCTGTGTAGCTTTGCGCCTTTCCTGGAACTCACACTGTAGCCCAGGCTGGCCTCGAACTCACAGAGATCCACCTGGCTCTGTCTCCCGAGTGCTGGGATTAAAGGCGTACACCACCACCTTCTGGCTTCCTTTTTTTTACATGGGTTCTGGGGATCCAACTTAAGTCTTTGTGCAAAGGTAACATGCTTTCTGTGACCGTTAGAATAATCCGTGCTTGATCTCCTCACTTCTGCTTTCCCCTTTCCTCTGAGTACTTACTGATCACCCTCTTATTCCTGTGGTTCCTTGTTGCAAAGGCTTTCCTGGGGAATTTTTATTCATTGCATTTGTAAATACTGAATTTGCATTTAGTGTGGAATCTTTTTGCATAATTTACCCATTTTTAAGTGTACAGTTCAGTATTTTTAGTATTTTCATACAGTTGTATAAACATTACCATAAGTTTAATTCCAAAATAGTTCTTCACCCACAAAGCTCTTGTTGGGTGTGGTGGTAGAGGCCTAGAATCCCAGAACTTGGGAGATAGAAGGAGGGAGTGCTAGGCATGCAGTGTCATCGTTCTCACCTACACAGCAGCTGTGAGGCCAGCCTTCCTGACAGGAAATCCTGTTTCATAAAACCTAAGAAAAAAGAAAAAAAAGAAAAACCACTAACCATTAGCCATCATTCCATTTCTTTGGATTTGCTTATTCTAGATAGTTTACATTTAATGAAATTATACAATATGAGGTCTTTTGTGAATTACTTCTTACATTTAACATACTGCTTTGAGGTTCATCTATGTTGTAGCATGTGTCAATATTTACTCCATATCTTATAGTTAGATATTCCACTGTATATGTATGACATATTGTGTCCATTCATGTCTTAATGTACATTTGAGTTATTTCTACCTTTTGGCTGTTATGAATGCTCCTATGAACATTGTTGTAAAAAGATTTTGTATGGACATGTTTCCAATTATTGTGGTTATGTATACCTGGAATGGAATAATAGTTGGACCATATGGTAACACTATGTTTGACTTTATGAGTAACTGCTAGACTTTTCTAAAGTGGCTGACTATACCATTTACATTCCCACCAGCAGCAAGGATTGTATTAACACTACATCCTTTAAACACGTGTTATCATCTAATGTTGTAAGTATAGCTGTCTTCATTGGCATGGAGTGGTATCTATTATAATTTTCATTTACATTCCCCCAATGACTAGTGGTTTTATGTGCTTATTAGCCAATTTTATACATCTTTGGAGAAATGTCTGTCATCCCTTTGTCCGTTTAAAAAGTTTGATTGTTACTTAGTTGTGTTCTTTTTATATACTGATGAAATTAAGTACATTCAGGATTATATAGGCTTTCTTAAGTAATCTGCATGCATTTCTTTATAAGATAAATGATTTGTAAAGAGAAAATGTTCATTCATTGGGTTATCTTTTGTCTTTTTTCTCCCTCTTCATTTTACATTTTTTTTTTTTTTTTTTTTTGGGTGTTTTTTTTTTTTTTACGATTTAATAACAAGACTTTAATTACTTGGTCACTTTTCCTGTGATCATATCCATGTGTAAATGTTGACAGTGCAGTACAGTTAGTTGTTCAAAACAAACAAATATAAAAATAACAGCTCTATTTATGCTTTTTTTTTGGTTTTTTGAGACAGGGTTTCTCTGTGTAGTTTTGCGCCTTTCCTGGAACTCACTTGGTAGCCCAGGCTGGCCTCGACCTCACAGAGATCCGCCTGCCTTTGCCTCCTGAGTGCTGGGATTAAAGGCGTGCGCCACCACCGCGCCCGGCTCTATTTACGCTTTTAATCCCAGCACTTGGGAGGCAGAGGCAGGTGGATTTCTGTGAGTTTTAGGACAGCCTGGTCTGCAAAGTGAGTTACAGTACTACACAGAGAAACGTCTCAAAAAAAAACAAAACAAAACTCCAAAACAACAACAAAAAAAGCTAGCTCTACATACTGCACAGATCAGTTAATTAATTTTGCTTTTCCAGCCATCCATGAAACAGCTTTTAGATTAGAATTGGAAAATACTTTCAACATGCAGTAATGAAAATAGCCAATAGTTTGCAGAAAATATACTTAAAGTTTCATACTCCAACATTATATAAGCCTGTTAATAATAAGATCTTAGAACTCAGGACAGAAGTCTGGCTTGGAGTCTTCCTTTAGTAGGGAAGCAGGCTCAGAGCTAAGGCCTCTTACTGCTGTCCAAACTGGTCTGTGCAGTTTCAGGCTGCTTGCTTAAGGCTAGACTCCTAGGAGGTGCACAGAGGTGGGGACAAACCTTTGATAATGTGCAGGAACCTTTTGAATGCCCGGGGGAAGGCCCCCAGCTCAGCCTGGGCCTTGATGGCTTGCTCCTGTATCCTGGCCTTGCTGTTGCCAGGGTTATCTTCGTGAATGCCTCAAGCTTGTGGATCTTGCTGTGGACATACATCATCTCAGCAATTTCTCGTGAATGTACCTCACTCCCTCACTGACCATGTGGGACAAGTCTCCGTGAATTGTGTCCAGCATGCTGGTGAACTCATCCAACCAGGCAAGCGCAGGTCCTTTATACTGACATTCAGGGCCTCCACCTTGGTTCTTGGGCCTCAGTCTGGCAGGCAAGCAGGCCCATGGTATTGCAGTACCAGCACATTGCAGCCCTGTGTGTCCTTGGGGGGGGTCTCCCACAGTCCAATGCACCTGACATGCTGCTGTGGCTCTGTGACATATGGCACGTCTCCAACTCCACATGGTACCCAGCAGCCTGGCTACTAGCCTGGTAGTGGGCCCCCTGCCCTCTGGTTGATCCTCCATGGCCTGCTTCAGCAGCTTGGCTTTCCTTGGTAGATTTCTTCACAGCATAAATTTTCAAGTTTGATGAATCCTAATTAATTTTCTTCTTTTGTTGCTTGTATTTTTAGTGCCATATCTTAGAAATTATTGCCCTATTCAAGGTCACAAAGATTATACTTGTTTACTTTTAAGTTTTGTGTATTTAGTTCTTAAGTCCATTTTGTTTGTGTGTGCATATGTCTGTGTACATGACATTTGGGTTGTATATTGTATATTGGCTGGTACAAATTCCTTAGTTCACATTTTTCTTTCAGTGAGGCTTTTAAAAACTAGCTTTATTTTCTTTGTATTTAAGCTTTGAAAATGCTGATGGTGGTCCTTTTCCCCTCTACTGTGCTAGGGGGAAACCAAAAGCCACAGATTTATAAGTTATTAGTTCTTCTGTGTTTGAAGATCTTCATGTCTTTATCTTTAAATCAAATAGTATTTAGTAGACTATATTTCAGAGATGAATGTTGTATATCTACCTTAGATATCTTGATGAACCCTATTTCAGCTATTTTTCTATTACTAGGATGTTTTCTTTTTCCTCCTGTAAGATTGGAGGTTAAACCCAGGGTATTGAACATTCTAGGTGATGAGTGGTCCACTGCTGAACTATGTCATCTGCCTTAGTTTTCTCAAATTGTGATTTTAAATATTAGTCTAGTTCTGTGTCGGAGTTGTCTTTTTTTTCTGTTTTTTTATTTGAAATTATGAGATGGCCTTGCTATGTAGTCCTGGCTGGTCTCAAACTTGGAGCAGTCTTCTACCTCTGCCTCCTGAGTGCTGGAATTACACACATGCAATACCATGCCTGGCTCTGTTCTTTTTCAGGAACTATAATCACACAAATATTACTTTACTTTTCTTGGATTTCTGTAGCTTTCTGCCTAACTTTGTCTCCCTCTTTCTCTCCTCCCAGTGCCATTCTTATTTTTTCCATTGTTTTACTTCAATGTCTTCTTTTGATGTACTTGATTACTACATTTTCACTTGAGTTTATTCTCCCTTGAGTAGCTTGTAAGTTCTACCTTTGAAAAACTAAACTTTTAGTCCCTCCCTGCATATACCTGAGTTCAGTTAGCTTTTTAATTTCTTATATTTCTGTTTTGTTTTTATTTGATGTTGGCTTGTTTCTTTTCGTTTAGTTCAAGGTGGGGATTCTCACATAGGTAAATGTCACTCTGATTTTCTAATTTAAGGTGATTTTTAAAATAGCCTCATGTTTTTAATATACAACATTAAATCTCTTTTGAGTATATATTTGTAGTTTTCTTCTGCATCATTTTTTTGGAGAGGAATTTTCCTCAGGTGAGAAATTTTCTTTTACTATTTGTCAACAAAATAGATGCTGTCCAGTGTTAATTTTTAAAATAAAACTCATGACTACAAAGTAATATTTCAATTTTATTTCCTGAGTTCTTAATAGGGTTGAGTATCTTTTCGTTTGTTTGTTGGACATTGCAATTCCTATTCACTGAAAAATAATACCATTTAGTGAGGTAGAGCAGGATTTATGAGGAACTGATTGGGGGGCGGGGTTGAGGAATTTGCTATACTTTACAATACCCTGTAGGTTACTGCTTATACAAGGTTAGAGTCTAGAGAATAGTCGAAGGCTGGAGATGGAAATTTTGAGATTGGTAGTTTATAGGGAGTATATAAAACCATGAACCTGAATGCTGGGGAGAGTATAGACGATGAGAAGTTCAAGGACTGAAATCACTGTAAGAAAAATGAGCTCACTGTAAAGGATCAGTTTGTTAAGAGGGGGAAATGAAGTCAAAGTGAAGGAGGAATAGAAGGAGAATTTACTATACATTTGCCGGTTAGTTTCCTTAGTGATTTTGGCTAGAATAGTTGGGTGCAGTGGCTGGAGGTGGGGGTGGAAAACTAGCCTGATAATGGGATTAGCAGATTGGGAGGAGAAAAAGCAGAGATAATGACTATGGCATAGGACAGCTTTTTTCCTGCTTTAACTATATATATTATAATAATATCATTTCTCCTTCCCCTTCCTCCCCTAACTCCTCCTATGCACCCTCCTTGGTCTCTCAAATTCATGGCCTCTTTTTCTTTAATTGCGGTTATATACATACGTACATGTATATTCCTAAATACATAAATATAATTTACTTAGCTTTTTGAAGAATTTGGTTGTCATGGAGAGATAGGCTAGCCCCAGGGCCATATGGTTCCAGAGGATTGGGAACATTATGCAGGGTTATGGGAAGGAACTGATGGAGAAGGAGAGGGATTTTAAAGGAGAAAGGGAGTTGCTGCAGTCTGGTCCTTCAGCTGAATAAGAATGTGTTCTGCTAAGGTGGCCTCTTTGAGCGTTAGTGTTCTCTTCAGCAACCTCCTGGGAGTGAATGACCCTGCCACCTGGGTGTCTGTGTTCAGGGGTAGACAGATGATTCACTGCTTTGGGTCCTTTACACTTTACTCTGAAGCGGCACTATAACTAGGATTATCATCTGTTTCTGACATCTCAATCACAACCATATTGGTTTTAGTCTGTTATTTTGAGTTCTTTTAAAGCTTTTGTCCATTTAATTAACATTGCTGTTAAAGGAAGGAAATTTAAATAGGATGAACAAACATTTTCTGTAAAAGGCCAGGTAGTAAATATTTTATACTTCATATGCTACATCTCTCTTGCTGCTACTTCTTTCAACAATAATTCCTCCTTTTTGTGGTCCTTTTAACACCAGGGTCAGGATCTAGCAATCTCTGTTAACCATCCTTCCAGGTAATTCCATTGTACACCAAAATTTGAGAATCTCCACTCCAAGGTATATATTTGTGTGGGATTGCTCAGTGTTTGGGTATGGGTATGTTCAATATTTTGGGGGTATTTCCAAGCTACTTGTACTCATGTATATTCTTGCAGTACATGAGTGTTCCTCTTGGGCCATACATTTGTCCATATGTATGTATGTATGTATGTATGTATGTGAGGGTTCCTTCTGTGCCATACATTTGCCTACTCTCCATAATAAGGACTTCACATTTTTTTTTGTTTAATGGGTGTGAAATGGCTGGTTTTTTATTTGCATTTTCCAATTACTAATTCATCTCATACATTCATAGGTTATTTGAATTTTGGTTTTGGGATACACTGTTTAGAGACTTTGCCTATTTAAATTACTACTACTATGTAAATAAATAAAATGTGTTGAAATAATCACTGAGCAAATCCAGAATCCCTAAGGAGAAAGAAATTCAGAATTTAAAAAAGGAAAGAAATTCAAGGAAGAGCCCTGGGACAGTGGGAGTGGGGTGGGGGTCAAACAATTTAGGAAAGCACAGGCAAACTGAGGCAAGGGCATTGATATAGGGGTCCAGCATGACCTGTTTAGGAAAAACAAGGAGTTTGATTTGCACTCTTAGGGTTAAGTAGAAGAAAACAGACACTTAAAGTTTAAAAAAAGTGTGTTATATATTATCATCATCATCATCATCATCATCATCATTATTTTGGTTTTTTCAGGACAGAGTTTCTCTGTGTAACCCTGGCTGTCCTGGAACTCACTCTGTAGACCAGGCTGGCCTTGAACTCACAGAGAGCCACCTGCCTCTATCTCCCAAGTGCTGGGATTAAAGGCGTGTGCCACCATGCTTGGTTTAATTTAATCTTCTACTAATAGTGAAGTATTAGGATTAATTTGGCTGGGTTTTATTTTGCTTTCCTTTCTTGTTATAAATATATGTTCTTGTTTTTTTCCCATTTAAATTATTTACTTTTTTAAGACTTTTTTGTTTTGTTTTGAGACAGGGTTTCTCTGTGTAGTTCTGGCTGTCCTGAAACTCACTTTGTAGACCAAGCTGGTCTTGAACTCACGAGATTCCTCCCCCCTTCTCTTCCTCCTGAGTGCTGGAATTGAAGGCACGAGGCACCATTGCCAAGCAAGACTTTTTTTTTTTGGTTTCTTGAGACAGGTTTTCCCTGTAGCTTTAGAGCCTGTCCTAGAACTCACTTTTGTAGACCAGGCTGGCCTCAAACTCACAGCCTCCCGAGTGCTGGGATTAAAGGCATGCGCCACGACGCCTGGCTCGCAAGACTTATTTTATGTGTGTGTGTGTCTACATGGATGGTTGTGTACCACTGTGTGTTGGATTCCAGAAGGGGGTGTCTGTTCCCCTGGAACTGGAATTATAGGAGGGGATCCAACCAGGTTCTTCTGCAAAAGCAGCCAGTGTTCTTATCTGCTTCATCTTGCCCTCCCTGCCTTAAAATTATTTTCTTGCTGGGCTACAGCAGAAGCAGACAGGCGGATTCTGGGACCCAGGAGCCAGCCTCGTGCAATCCCCAGGTTCCAAAAAGAAACAAGGTAGCAAAAAGAAGCAGGAACGAAATCGCGCAAGCGCAACTGAAGGTTGGAGGAGAAAGTGGCTCTGTCAGGCAGGAGAGACAAACGGCTGAAAATTTCTGCTGTTCAGGAGCCCTTATTTTTTTGTCCTCTTTGTGGAGCTGAAAAGTCAAATCTCCAGAAAGAAGGGTAAGGCTTACTTTTGATTTCTTTTCTTTTCCCCTGCTTTCTTCCCTCTTACACATTTCCCTTCGGTATTTTTCCCCCCGTGGCCACTGGGATGTGGTCTCAGCACCTGGGTGGTGGTGGTAATAGCGGCGGGCTGCGGTAATGGCTGCAGCCGACATTTTGTAGAGATGTTTGTGCTTGCGCAGTGCTTTTCACGGCATTTGTAGGTGAGTCCACATGAATACTTAACAGAAGCGGTGCCACCCGCTATACCCCTTCTTTTCCTCTCCTGCACCAGAGGTGGTTTTGGAAGTTTAAGGTTTCTCACTGCAGGAAAATCACCCCCTCTATCCCCCACAGTGCGAAGGCCAGCTGCTGGGATCCCAGAATTAAAATTTGCTCGTATTTAAGCTAGTTTAGTACTATGTCCAAGACAGTGCTTGGTTGGGCAGAGGAAAGGATAAAGGATAGGCATTTTTTTTTTTTTTTTTTTTTTTTTTTTTTTTTTTTTTTTTGGAGGGGAATGGGTTTCAAGACAGGGTTTCTCTAGCTCTGGCTGTCCTGGAACTCACGATGTAGACCAGGCTAGCCTCCAACTCACAGCGATCTGCTTGCCTCTGCCTCCTGAGTGCTGGGATTATGGTGCACGCCACAATCTCCTGGCTCAGTTCTATATTTTTAATTTAATTTTGATTATTTGAGGTTAGTTTTGTAGCTGTGGCTAGGCTTGACTGCAGTATTTAGAAGCTGGCCTCGAACTCACAGAGATCAGCCTGCCTCTGCCTTCAGAGTGCTGATATTAAAGGTATGTGCTACCATGGCAGGCTCGTGGGTTTTTTGTTTTTTGTTTTGTTTTGTTTTGATTTGATTTGTTGTTCTTTTTTGGTTTTTTAAGACAGGGTTTCTCTGTGTAACAACCATGGCTGTCCTGGAACTAGCTCTGTAGACCAGGCTGGCCTTGAACTCACAGAGCGCTGGGATTAAAGGCATGTGCCACCACTGCCTGGCCAGGCTCATTTTTTATTTGTACTTTTTATTTGATTTTGAGACCAGGTATCCCTGACGGCCCTGGAACTCCTTTGTAAACCAGGCTCGCCTTGAACTCCAGGAGAAACGCCTGCCTGCTCCAGCACTCGAAGTGTTTGATTAGACTTCTGCTGCTGTGCCTGGCCACAATTCCGTGTTAGAATTACTGATGTTCAACAAGATCAGATGAATCCAAGGGGTGGGGAGATTCTTTACATAATACAAAGCCAACTTTCATTTTTCCCCCTTTCCCCTTCTACAAATACAGAGCACCCAACTATTTAATAATCACTAAGACACTAGGAAAACACAGCAGATTAGTATAGACAAGGATCCATTCTACCTTCTAAAGCACTGTCTATGACAGTGGTTCTCAACATTTGGGTCGTGACCCATTTGTTGGGGTTGTGCATCAGATATCTTGCGTATCAGATATTTACATTACAATTAATAACTAGCAAAATTAAAGTTATGTAGTAGCAATGAAATAATGTTATGGTTGGGATCACCACAACACGAGGAACTGGTTTTTTTTTTTTTTTTTTTAGTTTTTCGAGACAGGGTTTCTCTGTGTAGCTTTGCGCCTTTCCTGGAACTCTCTTTGGAGACCAGGCTGGCCTTGAACTCACAGAGCTCCGACTGCCTCTGCCTCCTGAGTGCTGGGATTAAAGGCGTGCTCCACCACTGCCTGGCTGAGGAACTGTTTTAAAGGGTCACAGCATTAGGAAGGCTGAGAACCACTGCTCTATGAAATAGCAGAGAAGACAGAAAATAAATGTCAGAAAAGAATGAAATAATTTACTTAATGACAAGATCTAGAATAAAATGAAAAGAGGTAAAATGATGCCTGAGGTTAACCTCTGGCCTTCACATGTGTACACATGTGCACATAGATAGTATTCTTTAAACCAGATCTTGAAAAGATTACCAAGACCAGATTAATATAATAAAACATTGCTGGTTTTTATAGCTGAGTCCTATTTTTGTACTGCTGCCTTAAGAACTTTAACTTAGGGCCGGGCGTTGGTGGCGCACACCTTTAATCCCAGCACTCAGGAGGCAGAGGCAGGCGGATCTCTGTGAGTTCAAGGCCAGCCTGGGCTACCAAGTGAGCTCCAGGAAAGGCGCAAAGCTACACAGAGAAACCCTGTCTTGAAAAACCAAAAAAAAAAAGAACTTTAACTTAGAAAATTTTAAGTTTGTTTTGTTTTTGTTTTTCCAGACAGGTTTCTCCGTGTAGCCTTGGCTGTCCTAGAACTTGCTCTGTAGAGGAGGCTGGCCTCAAACTCAAAGAGATCCGAGTGCCTCTGCCTCCTGAGTGCTCGGTTTAGAGGGGTGTGCCACCACCTCCAAGCTATTATTACCACCTCCAAGCTATTATTTATATTTATGTGTATGGGTATTTTGCCTGTGTGTGTATGTGTGTGTGTGTCTCTGTGTACCACTTGTGTGCAGTGTTGGATGAAGGCAGAAGAGGGTGTCTGATCCCCTAGAGTTGTGAGCATCCGTGTGGGTGTTGGGAATTGAACCCAGCTCCTTTGGAAGAGCAGACAGTGCTCTTAACCACTAAGCTATCTCTCCAGCTCCCTGACTTTGAGAACTTTAACAACCTTGAATTATACACATACCATCTTTAAATTTTACCCTGAAGAAAACTTTTCCTTTTTCTCAGTTATGTTTATTTAATTGGATAGTGCTTTAATCATGTCAGAAATCTTTGTCGGCTGTTATATCCCTTTGCAAAATCCTAGCTCTCTGAGCTTAAACATGGAGCTTTATTCCATTAATAATATGATTTTCCTGCAGTACATTCTGAAGTTCTCATGAAGAAAATTGAGCCCAACCTATACCTCTGTGAAAGTCCATTTCTGTCAAAAAGTATAGTGCACTTTAATGTATAGCCAAACTGAGCAAAGTGTTCTATCAGCTCATTTGATGCCATGGTTCAAGGATTTTTTCTGATCAAAGCAAGAGGCCAACCGCCCTTCACATGCAGTGCTGTAGTTCTTTTCACCACCAAGTCATAGGTCTGGAGACTGAAAGACTCTGATCTAGGGTCACTACCCTAGAAAGCCTTTTCCAACTAACTTGGACCTTTTGTGATATTCTGAAGCACTTTGATTTTGTTTTTCCTTTTCTGTTTTGGGAAAAAACAAAATGGTCTTTTTTTTCAACCTAGGACAAAATCTTGTTTACCATATAAAATCTTCCTTTTTTTTCTAAGACAGGGTCTCACTGTGTAGCTCTGGTTGTCCTGGAACTCACAATGTAGACCAGACTGGCCTTGAACTCTGCCTCTGCCTCCGAAGAGCAGAGAATAAAGGTGTGCACCACTATGCCCTGCTATAAAATCTTTTACCCCAAAAAATTCTTTGTGTGTGTATCTATGTGTGCATGTGTAGGCCAGAGGACAGCCTGAGTGTCTCTCCTCAGGCACCATCCATTGTGTATATGTGTGTATTGTATACATGTGTTGGGGGGCTTTTGAGTGGAGGCCAGAGGTTGATGTTGGCATGGTTTTCTCAGTCGCTTTACCTTATTTTTTTTTGTGACAGAATCTCTCATTGAACTTGGAGGTTGTCATTTCAGCTACACTGGTTAGCAAGCCCCTGAGATCTTTCTGTCTCTGGTCCCCAGTGCTGAGATTACAGACTTACACAGCCATGCCTGGATTTTACACAGGTACTGGGGATTTGAACCACAAGTATTCCTGGCTGCTCAGCAAGCAATTTTTAGCTATTCTTCCCCAGCCTCATTTGTTTTTTAGGTAGTTTCTCATTGGCCGGGACTGTGCCAAGTAGTTTAGCAACCTAGCTATCTCTACTTCCTTGGCACTAGATTTCAGGTGCATACCATGGAGTTAGCTTCCCAACCCCTTTCTATGTTTTTTTTTTTTAAATTTACTTTCCTGAAAATGCATGCTCATACCTTTGTTCAGATCTCTGTTTCTGTCTCTTTGCTGTAACTGGGATGAGGGCCCTGTAGAGCTTTTGTTATCCTCTGTACTTTTTGTGATCTTTGATGAGAGAACCAAGACTAGAGTATATTCCCCCAAATTAGGCATCCTGTTAATTCTGTACCCCTTTATAATTTCTAGATAAGGGTTCTAAGGAATATAGTTGAATGTGAAGGTGCCCACCTTAGGGCAGTTTGAAAGCCATGCTTTGAGAAAGCCTTTTATGCCCTACACTGTAGAATTTTAACTAAGCTGCAAAGGTTTCCCTCTTGATGTAGTTGGTGATCACAAAAAGATACTAGGTGTCTGACTAAACATGAAGAAGAGGAGGAAAATCCAACTGGATGCCCAGGCCCAGTCCAGGAATGGCTTAAAGATAATCCCCTAGCAATTCCACCTGCCCATATAAAATCACAAAATTTTACGAGAAGCATCAGCAAGTGGCTGAGAGCCTGACAATTCTTATGTCTTCATCACCAGTCAAAGAAGTGAAATAATGCTGGGCAGTGGTGGAGACCAAACAAGGGGTTAGGGTTATGGATAATGGCAGAGATGGGAGGCAAGAAGAGTGCAGGCTGTAAGAGAAAGGCTGTAAGGCAGTATCTGAGGGAGAAACTGTGTTTTGGATCTGAAGATCTACTAAATAAGCCTATAGTAAAGTGCTTGCCTATTAAGACTTGAGTTCAGATCCTTAGCCTCTATGTAAAAGCCAGGCATAGTGGTACATATTGGGAAACCCAGAAATAGGAAGGGAAGGGAACCAAGACTGGGATTCTAGGAGCTTGATGGCTAGTTAGTCTAGCTAAAAAGGTATGCTCCAGGGCAATAAGAAACCTTACTGCAGAAAGAGAGGAAAACACCTGAAGTGAGGAAGTCAGCCCCTGGCACACACACTCCTAAAAAAAATCATTGTGAGTATACCTCCTCATTCATATACACAAAAATGAAGTTGATTTTTAAATCTTGCTAACAAACAAGATTAAATGTCCTCAGTGTTAATCCACAATCAGTTCACCTCAACAGGGTCTTCTTCCTTTATTGAGGCTGGCAGAGGTGGGTGGATAGGGGGTAAAATGCCTCAGGACATGGTGTAGGGTGAGGGGATTTGGATTAGTTCTTAAGGTGATTGTCCTTCTAGGAAAGCTCTTTCACTCAAGAATGGATTTGTACCCAAGTCATACATTAAATACTGTGTAAGTGGGCTTCTTTCCTACCTGCCAGTTCCCAAATAACTGACAAGGAGACTTAATATAAATTATAAATGCTCAGCCGATAGCTCAGGCTTATTACTAACTATGTCTTGCAATTTAAATTAACCCATTTCTATTAATCTATGTATTGCCACATGGTTTGTGGCTTTACTTGTCCTCTAGCATGTCTTGTTCCTCTGGCATCTCCTTGTGATCTCTCTGTGTCTGCCTGGTGACTCCTCTGCCTCTGCCCTTCTTCTTCCCCGTGTCCTTAGTCTGGGTTTCCCGCCTAACCTAATTCTGTCTAGCTATTGGCCTGTCAGCTTCTTGATTAAACCAACCATGGCATAATTTACAGTGTACAGAGGGATTATTCCACAGCAATACTGGTTGGGTCCCTGACCAGAAAACAAAAGAGTTAAAAGTCCTACAAACCAGAAAAGGTGAGCAGATAAGTAGTGGTAGCAGTAGAGAGTGGAAACCTTAGTACCTCCACTACTCAGATGAAGTTGCCTTGAAACTACTGCAGAAAAGGAATTGCAGGACAAGTCAGAATAGATAATACATGCTTTAGATTTAAAGCATAAAATGTTAACATGACAGGGTTTTCACAGGTGCTAAGATGTTACCAGGCCAGAGTAGTTTTTTTTCCCTGGTTTTTTTTTTTTGTTTTGTGAGTATGCTGTTTTATTTTTTAGTGTTGGTATGAAGCAAAACTAGAGGTTTGTATATATCTCAAAAGGAAGTGGCCTAAAATTACAGACAAAAACGAGTCTAAAAATTGACAAACACACTGAATGTGTTTAATCCCACTATTTAGGGGGCAGAGGCAAGTTAATCTCTGTAAGTTTGAGGACAGCGTGGTCTACATAGTAAGTTCTAGGACAGCTAGGGCTGTGTTGTGAGACCACATCTCTAGAAATAAGAATGGAAGGAAACCAAAACGTGGAAAATCTATCTGAGTATGAGCCTGGGAGCAAGCCAGAGCTGCATGATGGTCTCTGTTTCTGTTCCTGCTTCCAGGTTCCTGCTTCAGCTCCAGCTCTGGTTTCCCTCAGTGGACTGAAACCTGTAAGCATAAATAAACTCTTTCCTCTCCCAAGTTGCTTTTGGTCAGTGGTGTGTGAGTGAGTGTGTGTGTGTGTGTGTGTGTGTGTGTGTGTGTGTGTGTGTGTGTGTTTGAGACAGGGTTTCTCTTTGTAACAGCCTGATAGCCTTGGCTGTCCTGGAACTAACTGTAGACCAGGCTGGTCCTAAACTCACAGAGATCTGCTTGCCTCTGCCTCCCCCAAGTGCTGGCATTAAAAGCATGCACCACCACACCTAGTTTTAGCAAACTGGAACATTATTTTTTGTGTGTGACAGAGTCTCATGCACACTGCAGACTGGCCTTAAATTTGGTATGTAGTGTAGGGTGCTCTTGAACTGATCTATTTACCTCTGCCTCTACCTCCTGTCGTTTTTTTTTTTGAATTTATTTTATTTTATTTTACAATATAATTCAACTTTACACATCAGCCATAGATTCCCCCGTTCTCCCCCCTCCCGCCCCCCTCCCCCCAGCCCACCCCCCATTTCCATCTGTATTGCATTGATTTTCGACAGATCTCAGCTGTGGGGAACTACTTTAGCAGATATATTTCTTATTACTTCTTATATACTTCTTATATTCATTCCATCTTCTTAATTCTTATTTAAACTTACATTTACAACTAGTATCTTTACCTCTTACAAGCTTATTACTGTATGTTTTAGGACTACCTTAGATTCTTCTTGCAAGCTTATATTTTTAAAGGAACTCTATGGATCTATTTTACAAACTTATATAGGGCTACCATTAGCATATATTTAACTTAGTAAACACCTAAAGATTTCTTAACACAGATCTAACAAAACAGAATTTTTACAAACTCACATATCTTATTTTCATCTTTTTCTACTTCTTACTCTTAATTATTATCACTATCTCTATTAGAAAGATTCTCTTAACTAGACAGAAAGTACGTACATCATTTCTAAAGTTTAGAGCTTATAGTCAACACCCACAACAGCCCTTCCACAGCTCCTTCAGAGAAACCCCTCTCCCACTGATTCCACTCTCACCCTGCACGGTCCCTTCCCCCCAGATGCAGAGACCCAGACATCCCAGGCTGCTCCGCTCCTCTGCTAGCTGCCTTTGGAGGTAGGGGCTTTCTTTCTCCCCAGATCTGCCTCAAACTCTTAGGTATTGATTAAATCTGGTTTTATCATGGAATATTTTGTTTACTCCGCCTATGGTGATTGCGAGTTTTGCTGGGTATAATAGTCTAGGTTGGCATCCATGGTCTCTTAGTGTCTGCATAACACTTGTCCAGGACCTTCTAGCTTTCATAGTCTCTATTGAAAAGTCTGATGTTATTCTGATGGGTTTGCCTTTATATGTTACTTGGTCTTTCTCCTTTGCAGCTCTTGATATTTTTTCTTTGATCTGTATGTTTAATGTTTTGATTATTATGTGGCGAGAGGATTTTCTTTTTGGGTCCAGCCTATTTGGCATTCTGTAAGCTTCTTGTATCTTCATAGGTATTTCTTTCTTTAGGTTAGGAAAATTTTCTTCTATGATTTTGTTGAATATATTTTCTATGCCTTTGAGTTGGTATTCTTCTCCTTCTTCTATCCCTATTATTCATAAGTTTGGTCTTTTCATAGTGTCCCAGATTTTTTGGATGTTTTGTGTTACGACTTTTTTTATCTTTAGTGTTTTCTTTGACTGACGAATCTATTTTCTCTATTGTGTCTTCAGTGTCAGAGATTCTCTGTTCCATCTCTTGTATTCGGTTGGTTATGCTTCTTTCTGTAGTTCCTGTTCGTTTAGTTAGGGTTTCTATTCCCAGCATTCCCTCAGCTTGTGTTTTCTTTGTTGTCCAATTTCTTTTTTCAGATCTTGGAATGTTTCTTTCATCTGTTTAATTATTTTTTCTAGGCTTTCTTTGCTTTCTTCCAATTTTTTGTTTGTTTTTTCTTTCATTTCTTTAAGGGAATTTTTTATTTCCTCTTTAAGGAAGTTTTTCATTTCCTCTTTAATGGAGTTTTTCATTTCCTCTTTAAAAGAATTTTTTATTTCCTCTTTAATAGAGTTTTTCATTTCCTCTTTAAGGGAATTTTTTATTTCATCTTTAATGGAGTTTTTCATTTCCTCTTTAAGGAAATTTTTTATTTCCTCTTTAATGGAAATTTTCGTTTCCTCTTTGAAGAAATTTTTTATTTCCTCTTTAAGGGTATTTTTTATTTCTTCTTTAAGGGCCTCTATCATCTTCTTAACGTCATTTTTTTTTTTTTTGGTTTTTCGAGACAGGGTTTCTCTGTGTAGTTTTGCGCCTTTCCTGGAACTCACTTGGTAGCCCAGGCTGGCCTCGAACTCACGGAGATCCGCCTGCCTCTGCCTCCCGAGTGCTGGGATTAAAGGCGTGCGCCACCAACGCCCGGCCTTAACGTCATTTTTAAGATTGATTTCTTCTGTTTCTTCTGCCTTGGTATGTTCAGGAGTTGAAATTGTAGGGTCGGTAGGTTCTGGTGTTGTCATATAAGTCTTTATGTTGTTGCCTGTATTTTTCCGTTGGCGTCTACTCATCTCTTTTTCTGCTCAGTGCAGATGGTGTAAGACCCTAACCCTTCAGGCTTACACCTCCAAGCCTCAGAAATGAGAAACTTCAAGCACCAGGAAATGAGAAACTAAAAATCTGGTTCCCTGGGCAAGCTGACCACCCCTGTTCTCAGTCGGTGAGGTGTATACTTACGATTCTGGTGCTCTGGTTTGGTGGTTGGGTGATCTTGATAAGTTCTTTTGAGAGCTTCTTGAAATACAGGATCCAAAGACACTTCTTATTCCGTGGCTTGCTGTATAGCTGGGTGGCTGGCCCCTGATGTCCTCCTCCTTCTCTGGCTCCTCGATCCTTCAGATTCCGGGGAGTCCTCCCTCGTTGCCTCTGTAGTCACAGCTGCATTGATCCCTGCCTCGGAGCTCAGGTCCTGCCCCTGCTGTGCTCTCCACTAGTTCCCAATTGAGAAGCAATCAGCAAGGTGATTAACATCCACTGTGCAGGTTCGGGCGTCCCTGGATCTTGTAGCTCCTCTTCTTGCGTTCACCCAGCTCTGTCGCGCCCCGAAGGGTCACCCGGGGAGTCCCAGCGCTGCTCCTTCCTTGTGCACGCTAGGACCACGCCGCTTGCTCGTACTGCGCTCCCGGCGATCCGCTCACCCGCAGGCCTGGGAAGACCGCACAGGAAGGATCGATCCAAACCGCGGATTCCCGAGGAAGGCAGAGAAACTTTGATGCTCTAGCCAGCTTTTCTTAACTTAAATTAATCCATCAATCTTTTGTCTCTGAGTTTTTTATCTTTCTCTCTTTCTGTATACCTTTTTTGACGTCTTTCTTTGTGGGCCTGTTCCT
>CABHPP010131494.1:38608-49346 GCA_902168425.1 Peromyscus attwateri | reverse complement strand
AACCGCATCACCCCCCCCCCCGCCCCCCCCCCCCCACACACACGCAAGTTGAGAACCATTAGTTATACTATATATTCCACAAAGTGATGTGTGTGTATGTGTGTGTGTGTGTGTGTGTGTGTGTGTTTACATTCTAGAGAAGGTTGTCACCTACATTTTATCTGTCTATAAAGGTACAGTGAGTAACACATTAATGCAAAACAAAGCTGAACATACCTATGCTGCGATGCTGAGAAGTCAAATGCAAACGTCTAACAGTTGAAATGTTTTAATAGTTGTTTTTTTCCCCCGTTTTTCAAACTGAGAAAAAGGGCACTGAAACTATGACGCATAGTATTTGATGTCACTTCTGGCCCCAAAGGAGTGAAATGATTATTCACATCTTGAAGCACATACTCACCTTTTATTGGGAAGAATCAAAAAAAAAGAAAAGATATTCTTCAGTGTTTTTGAAGAAAGGTTTTGGGCGTGGAGATAAATAAATTCTCTTTTTGGAGAATTTTTACCTTTTTACCTAACATGAGAAAGTTCCGGGGAAGCCTCTAGCTTTGACACCACAGAACTGGTTGTTGGAAACCTCATCATCGGCTGATAGATTGTTAAGACTAATCAGAAGTAAGTGTTCTTTCTGTGCATTCAGTGAGCAATTTCAGTGTTACAGACCCATGTCACTTCCCCTTCTCTCTTCATAGGTTTATTTACTAATTCATGTATTTGAACCATTGTGGAAAACCCTCTGCATAACCATCCTCTCTGTCTTTGGACCCTGTTTCAGGCAGGCCAGCCATGAGAGGGTACCTCGTGGCCATCTTCTTGAGTTCGGTCTTCCTCTATTATGTGCTACACTGTATCCTGTGGGGAACGAATGGCTATTGGTAAGTTTCAGTTTTCCTACTTAACGTGACATTTTCAAACTAGTCTTCCCCTTATTTATCTAAAGAATCTTCCAGAGTATTTTGTTGTATTGTATTACAGTATTGTATCCACTATTGTAACATGTTGGAGCTTGTCTAGCTTTTCACAGTACACTGGGATTTTACTATCCCTATATTCTGTTTTACAAGGCTGTAGATTGTTTCCCTAACCATTGAAAACTGTTGAGTAGGTCTGAGGAGATGATGGCTCAGAGGGTCAAGTGCTTGCTGCACATGTGTGAGGACCTGGGTATAGATTGCTAGAACCCGTGTGAAAATCAGGCATGAAAACCCTGTGCATTGTAATCTCAACACTGGGGAGGAGGGATGGATTAGAAACAGGATGAGTGCTGGTGATGGCCGGCCAAAAATCAGCTTCAGCTCCAGGGTTAACGAGGGACTTTGTCTCAAGACTCAAGGGGAAAGTGGGGAGCAGGACAAAAACGTCACACACACACACACACACACACACACACACACACACACACACGCACACACACACAGACACACCCACATGCAAAGAGAGAGACAGAGACACAGAGAGACACAGAGACACAGAGAGACACAGAGACACAGAGACACAGATTTTTTTTTAATTTTTATAATTAAAACATTTAAAAAATTTATTTTACAAAAACAACCACAGATCCCCCTCTCATCCCTCCTCTTGCTCTCCCAACTCCAGCCTTCCCCCACCCCGGCCCACCCCTCATCCCTTTCTCTGAAAGGGTAAGTCTTCCCATGGGGGAACAGCAAAGCCTGGTACATTCAGTTGAGGCAGAACCAAGCCCCTCCCCCCTACATCAAGGGTGAGCAAGGTGTCCCACCATAGGCAATGGGATCCAGAAAACCAGCTCATGCACCAGGGATAGATCCTGATCACACTGCCAGGGGCCCCTCAAACAGACCCAGCTACACAACTGTTCCTGTATGCAGAGGGTCTAGTCCTGTACCATGCAGGTTCCACAGCTATTGGTCTAAAGTTCGTGAGTTCCTACAAGCTTGGTTCAGTTGTCTCTGTAGATTTCTCATTATGATCTTGGCCTCCCTTCCCCCTTTGGCTCATATAATCTCTCTTCCCTCCTGGAGTTCAGCCTGGTGCTTGGCTGTGCATCTCTGCATCTGCTTCCATCAGTTACTGGATGAAGGCTCTGTGATGATAATTAGGGTATTTACCAATCTGATTATCAAGGTTGGTCAGTTCAGGCACCCTCTTCATTATTGCTAGTAGTCTAATCTGGTGTCATCCTTGTGGATTCCTGGGAATTTCCCTAGCACCAGGTTTCTCCCTTACCCTATGTCTCCCTCTGTCAAGATATCTCTTTCAAAAAAAAAAGATATCTCTTTCATTGTTCTCCCACTCCATCCCTCCCCAACTCGACCATCCTGTTCCCTCATGTTTTCATCTCCCCCCCCCCCCCCCCTATTTCCCCCCCCCCCCATCACCAGTTTACTCATGGAGATCTCCTGTTTCCCCTTCCCAAGGTGATCCATTCATCCCTCCTAGGGCCCTCCTTGTTTCCTAGCTTCTCTGGAGCTCTGGGTTGTAGTCTGATTATCTTTTGCTTTACATCTACTATACATACCATGTTTGCCTTTCTGAGTCTGGGTTACCTCACTTAAGATGATATTTTCTAGTTCCATCCATTTGCCTACAAGTTTCATGATGTCATTGTTTTTTACTGCTGAGTAGTACTCCATTGTGTAAATGTACCACATTTTCTTTATCCATTTTTGAGTTGAAGGGCATCTAAGTTGTTTCCAGGTTCTGGCTATTACAAATAATGCTGCTATGAACATAGTTGAGCAAGTGTTCTTATGGTATGATTGAGCATTCCTTGGGTATATGCCCAAGAGTGGTATCACTGGGTCTTGAGGTAGATTAATTCCCAATTTTCTGAGAAGTTGCCATACTGACAGAGAGACACAGAGACACACAGATAGATTTTTTTAATTGAAGAAAAAACCCTGTTGGATAGCCCTATTTCTTTAAAAGGTATTTATTTTATTTTAAAGTGTGTGTGTATTTCTGTGTGATTATTTGCATGTGTGTGTGTGGATACCTGTAGAGGCCAAAAGACAGTGTTGGATCCCCTGTAGCTTAAGTTACAGGTGGTCATGAGTCATCCAACATGTGTGCTGGGGACTGACCTGAGGTCCTCTTCAAGAGTAGTATAAGCTTTCAGCCTCTAAGCCTCAATCCATTTCTTGTTGACTCTCCAGTAAAGCAATAGTATTGACTATTTTCAGGATATAACATTGTATATTTATACAATAACTCATTTTCCTAAATTAATGAAGTGGTTCTTGGACTCAGCATCAGTCGAGTTTTATGTTGTTACTGCTAACAACCACATACCACAGTCAGTTCCTTTTGTTTAAAAACACAATATGTCTTTCAAAATAGCTTTTACATAAAACACTTCTAAAACTTTAAGGCATAATTTTACTGCCTAGAAAATATATTAAGTGTGTTTCTCACACTTCCCATTTCAGTCCTTTGGCTGCAAATACAATTTTGGTGACCTTTAAATCCTAAATGGATGTCAGTACACAATTAAATCCAAGTGGATCAGAACGTAACTTCCCATCTTAGGCAGTATTTTGTCAGTTTTTCAACAGAAGACCTGAGGTTGTTTCTAGCTAGATGAATAAGAATCCCATGTTGCTGTTTCTGCTCTTCCATCTCATCACTGAAAGATTACTGTAGTGCTTTTCATGGGAGAAAGTTGGGCAAATGCTACTGGGAGAAAACTTAATGCCAGTCCGGTGGTTTGGACCTACAGCTTTAGCCTTTGGACCTGAATTCTGGGCCAGAGAGCTGTGAAGTCTCATTCAGTGAAGATCATCCCACAGGAGCCTCTCCCTTCATATCTGCCACCAAAGAAATGAAAAAGCAAAAAGGTTGCTATGCTACTATTTGTAGTAGACAGGGTTCTCTAGAAGAATAGACCTCATAGAATGTAAATATATTATAAGAGGGGGTTTATTAGAATGGCTTCCATGACAGGGGCTGGATAGTTCAACAGTGGCTGTCTGAACCCTGGAGAGAGGCTCAGGTCACAGTGGTGGTTCAGCTTAAAGGGCTTTTGCTTCAGCAGACAGAAGAAATTGGAGTTTATATCAGTGAAGGACAGACACACTCAAAAGCAAAAGAGGCAGGCAAGCTACATTGTATTTTCCTCTGAACTTCTTCTATTTGGGATACCTACCAAAAGGTGCATCCACTCTGAGGTAGGGTCTTTTCCTAATTGATTATTACTAGAAATGCCCTCAAGACCCTCCCAAAGGCATGTCTCTTAATTAATTCCAAATCTCATAAGATTAGATTATCCACCATCTTAACATCCTGTTTATCACAGAGGAAGTGATAAAGAAGATAATAAAAATATTTTGAATTCACTGCCGTCTTTTGTCACCAGAATTTGAGGAGTGTCCAAACTAAGCTAACATTACTCATTGACAGTACATGGAGGTCACAGATGATGTGAGTGTGCACCATGGTCTTGCTTCCTTTAAAACTCTTTAAGGGGAGCTGGGGTACCAAGTCCTGGCATAGCCTTTAGGGATGGACCTGACTGGGACAGCGAGGGAATAACAACAAGACAGACAGATGGACATATGGGTAGGAATCTGGGATTGGTAGATGGTCTGGGCTGCCTGCTAGAGAAGCCTAGAACCCTGGAAACTTGGTGTGTTTAGTATGGACAGTTGAAATGAGAGGCCAAGTTATTGCATACAGCTGGAAAAGAAGGTCGGGCTTACGGTATACAGCTGGATCAAAGTGACAGGTTCAGCTGTCAGTGATAGAAGCAACTTTTTTTTTGGATCTCGCTCTGTAGACGAGGCTGGCCTTGAACTCACAGAGATCCGCCTGGCTCTGCCTCCCAAGTGCTGGGATTAAAGGCATGCGCCACGACCGCCAGGCTAGGAGCAACTTTTGTAGGGGAGCAATCTTCAGGCCATACACACCAGAGGAGAAAGCTATGGTGGACATTTTCTGCATACACTATCAGCACTCAGAATCAGTCCCCTAAAAAGGCTTTGGTGTCCCTCTGAGCCTGAGGCTATGGGATCTTTGACATGGACACTCAGGACTTCATTCATGGAGGACTTCTCTCTTCTTTATACTGGGGAGACAATTAAAGCGGCAGTGGAGATGATTCAGTTGGTAAATACTTTCCATACAAGCACAAAGACCTGAGTTTGATCCCTAGCTCCTAGATAAACAGCCAGGAGTGGTAGTACACACTGGCCAGTGGGCCCAGCCTAATCTGTAGATCTCAGTGAGAGACTCCGAGACAACAAGGTAGATTGGCCCTAAGGAGAAACCATAGCCAAAGTGGTTCTCTGGCCTATACAACCACAGGCAATACAACCAACAGGAGATGACTCGGCAGCTAAGGCACTTGCCATGCAAGTGCGAGGCCCAGAGTTTGGATCCCCAGAATGCATGGTGCGTGGGGGAGCTCACCTGTTTTCCCAGCTTTGCAAGGCAAAGAGACAAAGATTCCCCAGAGCTAGCTGCTCTCAAGACTACCATGTTAATGAGCTCTGGGCTGAAGTAAGCGACTCTGCCTCAAAAGAGTAAGAGCGATCAAGGGATATGGTGATATTTTGTTGTACTCTAATAAAACTTGGCTGAAGATCAGAGGACAGAGCCAGCCACAGAGTTAGCCATAGAGGTCAGGCAGTGGTGGCACACGCCTTTAATCCAATAGCAGTTGGAAGGCAGAGGCAGAGATCCATCTGGATCTCTATGAGTTCAAGGCTACCCTAAACTACATGAGATTAATCCAGACTAAAAGAGAAACAGCCAGGCAGTGGTTGACACACACCTTTAATCCCAGCACTTGGGATCTCCTGCCTTTGCCCCCGGTATTTGGGAAGCACACATGCCATTAATCCCAGCACTAGGAAGGTTGAGACAGGAAGTGATATGGCTGGGCAGAGAAAGGAATATAAGGCGGGAGGAGACAGGAATTAGGCCCCTTTAGGCTGAGGATTCAGAGGCATTCAGTCTAGGATTCGTGGAGACAGGATCTTCTCTTTTTCTTCTCTTTTCGGCTGAGGAGTGGGTGAGGTGAGAAGTGGCTGTGGCTTGTTTCCTCTGATCTTTTAGCTTTCACCCTGATATCTGGCTCCAGGCTTTTATGATAAGACCATTTAGGATTCGTGCCAAAAAGGAAGATTCTTAATGTCAACCTTGGGACTCCGCTCATACATGCACACATGTGGGTGCATCCACACATATGTGATATACACACCACATATACACGTGAAAAACAAAGATGATTCTTTGTTTTCATAACAACCTAAAGTTTGTCTTCATACTATTCTAAAACAGCTGTTCATTTTCAGTCTTTGGGTTGCTTCTCGGTCTAAGTATTCAAGTTCATCTTGCCCCTTGAATACAGCACAGTGTTTATAGCTTGCTGTGCTTGTCTACCATATCCTTGTGTGTCGTCCTTATATGTAAACCAAGTGGCCCTCGCCATTGTAGTATTCCCCCAAAATCTCATTTATATCCTTACATCCTCTTAGTTCAATAGCTTCCTAGTTCTAAGTATGGAGATTTTACACTTAAAAAGTGAAAATTAGGGCTGGAGAGTTGGCTCAGTGGTTAAGAGGATTTCTTGCTGTTGCAAAGGACCTGGGTTCGATTCCCAGCATCCACATAGAAGCTCACCACCTCCTTGGGCACCAAGCATGAATGTGGTGCACAAATGTACATGCAGGCAAAACACTCATAAAATGGTAAAAATAAATCTAAAAAAAAAAAAATTAAGCTGGGTGTAGTGGCAACATACCTTTAATCCCAGCACTCGGGAGGCAGAGGCAGGCAGATCTTTGTGAGTTCCAGGCCAGCCTGGTCTATACAGCAAGTTCCAGGACAGGCAGGACTACATAGAGAAACTGTCTCAAAACAAAACAAAACAACAACAAAAAAAAAAAAACAGGAAAAAGAATTATTTGTCTACAAAAGGTTCAGTCTATTCAGATTGAGTCCTATTGATGGTAGAAAAATACTGATTAAGTTATTACTTTTTCTTTTTCTCATTCAGTCACTTAATTTTTACAGCATTGGTTCTTCATATAATCCATCACCAACGAGTGAAGTGAAGCTGTGTTCCTCTTCTGGCTGTTTCCTCCCACTGCTCCTCCTCCCCCCCCTCCCCCTCCCCCTCCCCCCATTTCCTTTCTTGTTGTGTTTCACAAGACCCTCCATTTGGGAACCACCTGAGCCAAGAACTGAGGACAGTGAGATACAGCTCTCAGTGGTGTGTCTTGTGACACCCCCCAGGCAGCAGTCTGTTCAAGCTGCTCAGTCAGATGTTTGCACTAGGTGCTGTCACTCTGCGGTCCCACGTAGGACTTGGGGATGGAAGCCATGTGCACTTGTTGGTATGGCTTCGAAGGCCTTGGAGGACTTCTAAAACTAGAGTGTGATTTTGGCTTCCACAGTGTGGAAACCCTTCCCAGAGGTCCCTGGGAATCACTCTCTCTCCCCCCCGCCCCCAGTTCCTTAGGTGACCATGGCCTTTCCAAATGTCAGGGCTGTGTGTGTGTGTGTGTGTGTGTGTGTGTGTGTGTCTGTCTGTCTGTCTGTCTGTCTGTCTGTCTGTGTTTGTCCTCTGCCTCCAAGACCGGTCAGCAGTGGAGCCCAGTGGGTTCCTGGTGTACTGTACACATTCCTCTTTGGGCAGGAATCCTGGTTCTGGCTTCTTACGTCCACTATTTCTTTCTCCTAGGGTACCACTTGTGGAAATGAAGAGTAAAACTATCAAGCCTTGTTCAAAAGAGCCGGCTTTTGCATCTCTGCTGAGGTAAAAATAGACCAAAGAACGGTAGCTGTGCAACATTTGCAGAATGTGTTTGTGGTCATTTTTTTTTTTTTTACACTGTTGGCCCTTTTTGTGCAAATCTTGGTACTTGGTAGACACTGCGTGTGTAAGGACGTGTGTAAGGAACCTGAATAGCCTGCCGCTGTGCTTCTAGCCAGAGCTCTGAGTAGTTTAAAGAAAGATACTGGAGCTGGTATTCGCTTAACTCAGGTGAGACTGGAGAGGCCTATTTGGATTTGATTAGGAAAAAAAAGAGCTGTGCCTTAGTTTCTCCCCCCTGCCCCTCTCAGAGAGGCTTCATCCAGCAACTGACGGGAGCAGATGTAGAATTTTTTTTTTTTATTAAAAATTTCCCCTCACTTTCACATGTAGAATGCAAATGATTGATCTACATATAATGTGAATGGTGAGTGAACATTGTGGCTGCCAGAAATTTTAGTTTACTCTCCCATCTACAGAGATTTCTTTTCCCTGTGCACTGCCGCTTTGATAGATAGCAAAAGCAGCGACGAACTCGGTTAGGCGTGTTTAACTGTATAACACATTTTTTTGAGACCCCCTGCCCCAAGGTTATAGTATTCGTTCAAGACTGCTAAGTCAGCATCTAAGACTGCAGTTAAAGGGACCTGGAGGCACGTGTTTGTCATTTGTACAGTACTCTCCAAGGATGCTCCCTTGAGCATGCCGTTTTCTCAGAAATGGATGAAAGCCAGGCAGCGTGAGGAAGTTCTGCTCGTGAACCTGGGTTGTGTGGAGGACTCCTGCCCTCGGAACCAGACTTCGATGTAGATTGCAAATTTGTCATCTGTGGACTGGTGGCTCCCTCCCCAAGCAGGGGCTTCACTGCCCATTCTTACCATACAGCAGGCTTTTGTAGGAGTAACAATTGCAGAGCTGCATTGTGATAAAATGCATTTTAATGTGACTGTCATACTTATAACAGGTAAAAATTATACTTATTGAGGCTCTTAATATGTCTGAGATATTGTGCCAAATAATTATTTCATTTGGAAAGTAAATGTCAGCAATGAATAGAAGTTTGAAACATACGCTAGTTACTAGTCACCATTACTGTCAATCACCCTGACCAGCTCTGAAGAAGAGAGCCAGCCCTTGCTGGAACTTCATTCTCAGGCCTGGGTTCTCCAAGACGACTGGGAGGATCTTGAGTCATCTCCCCCAAGCTTGAACTGGTGTCCTGGTACTTCCCCCTTTCCAGGGTAGGTCCTGGACTTGGGGGTCAACACTGATTTAGAAACGACTTTTGCAGGGTGGCTGGCCCTTAAGGCTGCTGTCACTACCAGTGCCGGAGCTCGGAACTATATTTGGTCAGGGAATGCGAGCCTCTTACCTGTTTCCTTTAATGTCAGTTTGTAATGCAGCTCTCAGGACCAGGGTAAAGTTGAAGGCATGTCATTCTCACGCCATTGCTATTTCCATTTGTCATGCGGCATTGGGAAATCCTGGCCTCACTCTGGTTTCCACCTGCATTTTTAAATATCAGCACGAAGCTGATGGAGTAAGATAGTGTCTGTGTGGGGCCTTCAGTGGAGCTTGGCAGGTCCTGCCCTAGAACTTCCAGTCTTTCTGGTGGGAGAAAATATCTTATTACTTTGAGACTGTTTCCCTCTCTTTAATAACACACATAAGCACTTCCCCTACTTTATAATGGCCCTTTAAAAATTGATTTGGAGTTAAAATTCATTCATGTACTTCTTAAATAGGTGTTGACTTAACAACTGTAGTCTATGCTGGATACCACAATGGCTCTTTCTGTCTTTATCAGACATTCCAAGAAGAGGTGTGGGAGTCACATGCACATCTTGAAGTCAGAGCATGTCGCAAGCAGACAGATTTCCACAATTTTTGTTCTTGAGTAAAGCTTAATTTAATGACATTAGGGCAGAGCTGAATTCTCTAGCTACATTTAACTTTCAGTATATCTTTGTTTTTACAGTTTATGCATATGGCACTTTTAAATTTTGGGAGAGCTTAGCATCAATACCAACATAACTTCCTGCCCATCACTTCGTCACTTAGAGTGTGATTTTGCTTATACTGTAACGTAATTTTGGTGCCTGCACCTGAAAATCGTACAGCTCTAACATTTAAGTATTGTCTTAAATTATTTAAAAAGTACTTGTACCACCTGAGCCACCCCCCTGCCGTAAGTTTCAGTTGTGATCGTAGATGTCTCAGAACACAGCAGACATTTGACAAGTCATGCTTTGTTATTTCCTCCCAGGTTTCCTCAGTTTTACCCATTTCTGTGTGCCTCTGATTTTGCAAAGGTTGCTTCCGCGTACGGTACCAATAACTTGGCTCTGCCCTATGGGATAAAGGCATCAGGTCAGTCACGCTGTCCTTACCCTGTTTTTTGATTTGAGTGATGTTTGTTGAGAGCCACATGTTTTTGTTCCCTAAGGGTTCCCAGGAGATACGATTTGGGGACAGGATCAAAAAAAAAATCAAAGTTTTAAACATAAATACTCCGTGGATATCTGCATCTAGTTCCCTCTGTTACTGGATGGGGTTTCTAGCACGACAATTAGGGTGTTTGGCCATCTTATCACCAGGGTAGGTCAAATCGGGCTATTTCTCGACTATTGCCAGCAGTTTATTGTGGGGGCATCTTTGTGGATTTCTGTGGGCCTCTCCAGCACTTTGCTTCTTCCTATTCTCATGTGGTCTTCATTTATCATGAACATTCCTTATGTTCCCTCTCTGTTCTTGATCCAGTTGGGATCTCCTGCTTCCCTGGGTGGAGCTCCGGGAGTCCAATAGGCAAGAAGGAGGAGGGTTTATGTGATCAAGAGTTGTTGGGACCAGGGATGGATGGAATACAGGGACAAATGGCCAAACGAATAGAAACACATGAACTGTGAACCAATGGCTGAGGGGCCCCCAACTGGATCAGGCCCTTTGAATGGATGAGACAGTTGATTGGCTTGATCTGTTTAAGAGGCATACAGGCATTTG
>CABHPP010131494.1:6703-23919 GCA_902168425.1 Peromyscus attwateri | reverse complement strand
CTTCCTTCCTTCCTTCCTTCCTTCCTTCCTTCCTTCCTTCCTTCCTTTCTTTCTCCCTCCCTCCCTCCCTCCCTCCTTCCCTGCCTTCCTTCCTTAATGCATGAACTACTACTTTATTATTTTTTCAGCATAATATTTTTATTGACTATTTGGAAATTTCACAGAATTCACCCAGATCACATTCACTTCCTAGACAGGTGTTTTTCTTAAAATATACAGGCCTAAAAAGACACCTCCAGAACACACTGTGTCATGTAGCGATCATTCAAAGGTTTATGGGCACATTTTTTTTTTAATTGGACAATGCCCCCTGTTGTTCAGCCCCCAGATTTCTGACACTCATAAAACTGTTGCTTCTTGTTCTTACCTGGTGAACTAGACACTGATGCCAGTGGAGCGGATACTCGTTGAGAGCTCAGAGCCTCCGGTTAAAGTGTGGTAAAAATGTTTTGGGGAGAGGGGCTGGTGAGACAGCTTCGTGGGTAAAGATGTCCACAGCCAGTTGTGGTGACCTGTGTTCAGTCATCAGCACCCACATGATGGGAAGGGAGGACCAGTTCCCATGCATTGTCTTCTGATCACCACATTTGTGCTTGCCTACACACACACACACACACACACACACACACACACACACACACGAGAGAGAGAGAGAGAGAGAGAGAGAGAGAGAGAGAGAGAGAGAGAGAGAGAGAAAATTAAAACGGGTAAGGAACTTTATATTTTTAGAAGTGCTTTTGTAATATCAGTGTTAAAACATGACACAATTTATTGAAATATGAGACTCTGTAAAAAGGGTAAACTTGATTACAGAGTGCATTCATCATCTCTTAACCCAATCTGGTTTTTTAAAAATGTTTCCCCACTCCTACATTCTCCAGGTTTAAATATTACACAGCATTTGAACAGTTTTGCTGCACATTAAGTTTTTAAAAGTCTTAGAGTTTTGGGGCTTGTGGAACAGGTTGCCTTCAGACTTCCCCTACTGTGAGGACTCGGAAGGAGCCCTTCACAGACTCCTCTTCTGCAGCCGAGTCATTAGGGATCTGTCATTTCTCAGGCCTAGTGGACGATGGTCACAGCAAGAAAACCCCATGCCAGGGTCACATGAGCCGAGGGCCAATGCTGTGCCACCCCAGGGTTTGACTCTGTCCTGGAAGTCCCCTTTGTGCTCTATTTAAAGCTTTTCAGAAGCACAGTGAACACTGTGTTTGGGTGAAACTCCCAGGAACAGTCATTGTCTCAGACATTGAAGTGAGCCAGGCAGGGTGCAGAAGGCTGCCCCTCCCCTCCCACATTCCAAACTGGCCATTTCCACATTTATATGATGCAAGAGAAAGCCAGGGAGTAGATAAGGAGTGGGGAACACTGGTTTCAAATGTAGATAGCGATGTAATGGGAACTATGCTAGAACCTGCAAGCTTATGCCAACGGGACACCTTGGTACTCTGAAAGTTCGGAACCAAATCCTAGTCCTACCTGTTTGGAGTTTGGACTTTGAATGATACATTTTCTCCCCCCAAATTTATTTCTTCTTTTGTCTATCAGGCTTCTCTCTCTAAACTGGTGATTTTAAGGATCACAGGAGAGAATGTACATGTGCATGAGCTGCTAAGGTTGATGTCAACCGTGATGGTATACTTTCCCCAACAGCATTATGTTTCCTAAATCTCCGGACCTCAGGCACAGTTGGTTATTTTTCTACTTGGATGACAAGGGAAATTTCACTTAGTTCTTGAAAGCAGGAACAGGTTCTTGGAGTCACTCCATATCATAAATATGATTTCTCAGTCTCACACTTGTCTGTTTTCCCAACAGTGTGCCCTGTAAGAGGTGTGTGGTGGTTGGTAATGGAGGAGTGTTGAAGAATAAGACATTAGGAGAAAAAATCGACTCCTATGATGTAATAATAAGGTAATTATATCTCCTATTTGCTAACCTAAACTTGCTTGAAAAGAATGGTTTCCTACTCTAGCACAGCTGTGTTTTAAAAATGACTGTTTATGCACCTGATTATACAGCCTTGGCTGCCGACTACAGTAAACCAGATTTCAAATCACTGATTTAGCAAATATTTAATAAGTCCACTTAATATGCCAGGGACAAACCTAGCCACAGGAAAGATCATAGCATGATAAGAATGTTCATGTTCTTGTGATTTTTGCATTCTAAAGAAAGGGGAAAACAGTAAATATATAAGAAAACAGTCTAAGTTTAATACAGACAAATAAGAGAGATGATAAACAATTATCAAGTGACTACTTGGGAAAGGGTGACCACTTGGAGGAGAAATTTAAGCTAGACCAAAGGACCCATAGAGGACTAGCTATATGAAGACAATGGAGGAGCAGTCCAGACAGAGGATGTGTTTTCAGGTCCTTAGGAAGCTTTGATCCTGAGTTTGTGAGGAGCAGCAGATAACCCAAGCTTAGAGAGCGGTCTACCCAGAAACCGAGGAGGTGGGCAAAGAACAGACCATGCAGGACTTTTAAGATTAGACGATTGCATGTTAACTTTAAGTCCATTAGGAGCTTTTGAAGCCTTTTAGATAGCAACTTTAGGAGATGTGGTTGTGTCTTGAAAGTTTTCTGGCTGCAGCAGACAAGGCAGGGTATGAAGCATCAGGAGAAGTTGCTGCGTTCAGCCATAGATGCTTGGGCAGAAGTGTCATGGAAGAGAAGGAAAGAGGGCAGACTGGAACTAGATTATGGAAAAAGGGGTGTCAGGATCTGCTGCCTGACTAGATAAAGTACTGTGGAAAAAGGAAGCAAGGGTGCCTTTGGCTGTTTTCAGCTCCATTGATTGGCTGGAAAATTACAGTATCATTTAGCAAGTTTGGGAGACAAGTTTAGGCTGAGGTTCAGAATAAAATAAAAATTTCTGTATGACTGTTATCTTCGAGATATCTTTGAGATATGTAGCAGGTAAGTGGACAGTCACATAAAGAGGTTAAACTTTTCAATAGTGAGTGGCCCATGAGCTATATTTAATCAAGGGCTTGGTGTGACCCTTTAATACAGTTCTTCATGTTGTGGTGACCCCCAACCGTAAACTTATTTTGTTGCTACTTTACAACTGCAATTTTGCTACTGTTATGAATTGTAATAAATATCTGATATGTGGGCCATCTGACATACAACCCCTGTGAGAGGGTTGTCCGACCCACGGGTTGAGAACCATTGCCCTCAAGAGAGATGGAGAGATGTGAGGGTCTGGCACTGAAGTTTGGGGCTCTTAAGACTTAGAGGTTGAAAAAAAAATGACCTGCCAGTGAGGCATGAAGAAAACGAGGTGACCCCAGTTGCCAGCAAGAGTGCTAAGTGTTTTAGAAGAGGGATCAGCTCGGTCCAAGTCCGATGAGAAGTTGTGCAAGGGCAGAAGGGGGCCAGCTGGGCTGTCAACCCGACAGTCACTGTCACCCTTGACAAAAGCTTTAGGCAGGATGTGGCAAGAAGCTGAGCTGGAGCGAACAGAGGAAAGAATGGCAGAGAAGAGGGAGAAACTAGTGTAGTCAGCTATTGAGAAACGTTCTGAGCAGGGGACAGTGAGCTGGGCCTCGGAGTTGGTTTCAGGAGCTAAGAAGGCCTGTGGCTCAAGTAGTTGAAATGGATAGTGAGCCTGGTAGGATAAGAAGAAGAGGCCATGGGGTCAAGAGTTCAAGGGTGATTCATTTTCTGTAATGGAAAGGAGACCCATGTAACTGTGGTTACAGCTACCAGTAGTCTCTGATAAACAGTGTAGGGAAAATAGCTTTCCTGTCTCTTGTGTCTGAATGGAAGGGGAGGGAAGGTTGTTATCTGGCTAATATTCTCTCTCCCTCCCTCTCCCTTTCCATCTTTGTCCCCCGAAGCCACCCCCCTCCCCCATGCGTGCGTGCGTGCTTGTGTGTGTGTGTGTGTGTGTGTGTGTGTGTGTGTGTGTGTTAGTGGTAGCTTTAAGCAGCCATTGTACTAGTACACTGTGGCCACACTGAGAAGACCTTGCAGTGTGTCCTGAGGCTGCCTGGGTTACAAGCCGAGTTCTGCATAACAAGGTCATCTTCCTTTCTGTTTATTACCTATTTTTGAAGAATCTGTGGTAATTTATAAAACAACTGGATGTATCCATTTTCCCACTAACAGATGTTCAACTGATAAGTTTTAGAACCTCGGCAAGTCTTTGTAGGCAAACACCATGGGTCCATTTTGAAAGCCACTGCAGGTGTCTTGTATTACACAGAGTTGGTGACAAAAGGGTAAAACAGTATTTACCCTCCCAGGGGACATTGTTTTGGAAACAAAACATTCCATTTTCATAGAATGCCTTTATATTGTACGCACAAACAGTGATTGTCTAACACTGGCCTTGAACATACACTAATACAACAGTAGATCTTTCTAGTGTTTATAGTTCAATAGCAAAGGGCGTTTGTCTAATTGTGCTGAGTGTGATATAGAGTTTTTATGTAGCTATTTAATTTCAGAATATTTTTTAAAAAGGGATTTACTTTTATGTGTGTTTGCCTGTGTCTGAGTAAGTATGTGTGTGTGTGTGTGTGTGTGTGTGTGTGTGTGTGTGTGTGTATGGCCTGCAGAGACCAGAAGAGGACACCATCCCTATTGGACTTAGGGATGGTTGTCAGTCAGCATGTGGGTGCTGGGAACTGAACTTCGGTCCTCTGAAGAACAACAAATGCTCTTAACCACTGAGTCAATGGGTCTTCACCCTAACTTAAATGTGATTCTTCATGCCTTATCAGTCATGTTTTTGGACTGAATAACCTGTAGGCATATAACTTTCTCAGGAATTCAATGCCATTAGTTGTGACTCCAGGGTGGGTTTGTGTGGCTATCCACCAAGGTCTCTTCTAACTATAGTAATTATTATATTATAATAATTAGTAGTTATAGTATTACTACTATAGTGATTCTGTGGTTTTGTAGTCTCATTACTTTTAGTCCTGTGCAGGTCAGACTGAATGACTGACACCCTAATTAGTTTCTGAATACAGATGACTGTCTCATGAAAAGGAATCGTTTCCCTGGTCAGTCCTGTAAAATAGTAATCAACTGTCTTGGTGCTTCTGAGTGCAGGAATAATGGCTGATGCCCATTCCATTCTGAAGCCTCAGAACCTGACGAACATGGCTCATACTCCACTCATCCTATACATACTGTCTTACTCCCCACAGAATGAATAATGGTCCTGTTTTAGGACATGAAGAGGATGTTGGGAGAAGGACAACCTTCAGGCTTTTTTATCCAGAGTCTGTCTTTTCAGACCCCACTCACCACGATCCCAATACTACAGCAGTTCTCATCGTCTTTAAACCACAGGATTTAAGGTGGCTCTTGGAAGTGATGATTGGTCGCAACATAGTAAGTTGGCAAAAACTATTTTGGTTCAGGTTACTTTCAGTGTTCCTGCCACTCCCCCAAAGTAAAATACATTCACAACATCCCATTTTCTGTGTCCTTTATTTCAGAACACTAATGGTTTTTGGAAGAAGCCAGCCTTAAACTTGATCTATAAAAAACACCAAATCAGAATATTAGATCCATACATTATCAGAGAAGCAGCTTTTCAACTGCTTCATTTTCCCAGAGTGTTTCCCAAAGGTCAGGTATGTATGTATCATCACGTAGTTTCAAACTAAAGGTCTAGCTAAGAGACAGAGGGACATTAGAGCTTTCAGAAACTACTAAGAACCATGGTTCAGATGGTATTTTCTTAGGACTATAGCTGTGTTCAGAAATTAGACACCAAATGGATATTATCTGATATTTTACAGGTTGCAAAAAAGAAAAAAAATGACCTTAAGTGAGAAGTGTGTTTTGGGTTTCTTTTGTGTTTGTATGGTCTTCATAGACTCTTTTTCTGAAGGCTCACTAATTTATTTCTTACAACCCCGTCTTCAGTGTTGTGCTGCAAGGCCAGCATGACTCATGGGGCTGCTCAACAGCCCTGTGTGCAGAATAGCTTCAAGACAAGGATGTAGCTTTTCGAGTAAAAAGAATTGTCTCAAGCACTCTGTTAGTCAACTTCATGCTACACAAAATACCAGAGGTATACCATTGAGGAAGAAGAGACTCTTAGCTCAGTGTTAGAAGGTCCTGCATATGGTGGGGGTAGCACACCACTGTGGGACTTTGTTAGAGTGCTCACATCTCAAAGGCTGCAAAGAGGGATAAAAAATGTTGATCAGGAGGCCAGAGTGAACTGAGTGTCCTTACATTTTGTTGATATTCTCAATTCTCCAGAGGCTTTGCCTTTTCCATTGGAGCTGGATTCATGATGTTTTGTTCTTGCTCAAACAACCCCAGCAGGATACTCTTCAATTCACAGCTGCCCTCTGAGCTAAAACTACAGCTATATTGTATTTTAGAGGCTTTCCAAGATACCAGTCATAGCATATGTCCTTTTTAGAGTAATGTTTACTTTTGGGGGCTTGAGGTCTTAGGACACAATGATGGCTTAACTATTTATCTTTTTAATGTTTAGAAATCCACTTTCATCAGACTAGGTATGTCTAGAAGAATGTAGCTTATTTGTATTGTTAAGTTTCTGATTTCTTTTTAGAAACCCAAACACCCTACGACAGGAATTATTGCCATCACACTGGCATTTCACATATGCAGTGAAATTCACCTCGCTGGTTTTAAGTACAGCTTTTACAACCCAAATGGTCCTTTACACTACTATGGAAATGCCACTATGTCTTTGATGAATAAGGTAATTTCTTTCTTTCTTTTTCTTTCCTTCCTTCCTTCCTTCCTTTCTTTCTTCTTTCTTTTCCTTTTTCTTTCTTTCTTCCTTTTTTTTTTTTTTTTTTTTTACTGTTTAAAAAACCCTTACTCTTAAAAATGTGTGTAATGTGTTCATCACATTTGTAGGTGCATACATGGTGTCTCTGGAAGCCACGGGTCAGTGTTGAGTGTCACTCCTCATCTTGTTTTTTTAATGGTCTCTCAATGCCTCAGAAATTACTAAGCAGTCTAGGCTGTCTGGCCGGTCAGTCACAGGAATAAGCCTGTCTCCACCTACTCACAGCTGGGATCACAAGTATAGGCCACGACACCTGGCTTTTTACCCCATGTGCTGGAGGTAGAACTCAGGTCCCTGCAAGTACTTTGCCCACCGAGTTGTCTCTAGCCACCCATGTCCCTTTTCACACTCTTGAGCTCCCAAGGGCTGAAGTACTTTGCCCACCGAGTTGTCTCTAGCCACCCATGTCCCTTTTCACACTCTTGAGCTCCCAAAGGCTGAAAACAGGATTCTGATCCAGTGGCCATTTTACTCTAGCAGCAGTTCCTAACTTGTGAGCCTCAGATTCTCTGGATAGCCTCATGGTGACTGCTGTTTCATCAAATCCCAGTAGGGACCAAATCTTACTTGAGATTTCTTTTTTACACTATTTAAATATAATCAACTGGTGTGTCTGAGACACATGAACTCACCAAATCATCACTAAGGTCATAGTAATTATGTTCACACTTTTAGTTAAGTAGACAGGTAGTCTAGAAACAGGTAACCCTACGAAAGACTTCATGTCGACAAAGTGGCAGACCTCTTTACCAGGTGATGATCCTCTTGATCAGACACTGATGGTGGTGGACTTGATCCTGAGGGTCCAGTTCTGAATGAGAAGGGATTTCCTATTGTTGTAGTTCTTAGATTAATGATATACCATAAGCGACACAAAAATGTTATGTTTAAAATTTTGAAATGAGTGATTTGCTATAGAGTATATTGCAATAATAGCTCATGAAATCAGCCCCATTAAATAACCCCTGAATATCTCGGAGCTGGGGAAATGACATTCATGCTGAATTTTGCTGCTGTCTTTTGGTCCTCTAACATGAGACAAATATTTAAGCTTAGAACAAATGTTGAGCTTTCCCCTCAGCCCTAGTTCCCTTCAGTACATGTAAAATATTGGAACAAGAGCAGAATACCGAGGTAACTTCCTGGAGACATCCATCAATAGGATGGATTTAAAAAAAGATGGTGGTGTTGGAGATCAGACCTAGGGTGCTGTACAATGCCAGGCAAGTACTTGACCACTTATCTATACACCCAGCTCCAGAATGACTATTTTTGCAGTATTAGGAACTGACCTCAGAGACTTATGAAGGATGGGCAAGTATTCTACCACTGAGCTAATATCTCAGACCTTTAAAAAAAAATCTTGTGTCAGGGTCTCTCCTTATAATCCAAGCTGGTCTTCATTAACAATCCTTCTGTTTTACCTTGTCAAATGGCTCGGATCATAGGCATCGCAAAACTTTGTCAGGCTCAGAATTGTTTTAAAGGTGAAGGGTCAGTAGCTCAAGGTTATTATTTACTACATAATAAGTGGGCTCTAAGAAATCCTGTGTTATAAACCAACCAACCCACCCACCCACCCTGCAACCACCAGGTTTTATGGTATCTTATCTCCAGGTCACTTTTTAAAAATGGATTCCCAGTGTTACTCTTACATTGCATATTCTGACTTAAATTTTTGGTCTCTCTGTAATTCACTGCTCCAGATGGAGCTCATGTAGAAAGTGAGATTTAGGGGAAGTTCTCAAGCAAAAAAGGAGCAAGCAGGGAACAAAGATCTGTGCAACTTGTTGCTAACATCTGTACTTCCTTTAACATCTGAGTAACTTTTAACATTCAGAGTATTAAAGTGTCTGGCTTTGATAATGTGTGGGGAGTGGGACTGATACCAATCCTATTTCGTTTTCTCTTTCAGAATGCATATCACAATGTGACAGCAGAACAGCTCTTTTTAAAGAGCATCATAGAGAAAAATATGGTAATCAACTTGACTCAAGAGTGACCATACAGACTCAAAAGATGACGCTAAACAGTATTAGTTTTATTTTTGTACTGCAAATTTTAGTTTATTTTTTAAATATGTTGAATGAACTCATCAAATAATTGTGTGTATTAAGTCTGTTGCTGCCTGGTGATTTATAACCACCAGCTTAATTTCTGTGAATATATTTATGAAATACAAAAAAACCCTTTTAGGTAAGATATCAGGGAAATATGTAAAGTTTCGACTGTGTTGTTTTTAAAACAAGCTACTGTTTTGAGGTGTTTTAAAATACCTTTTGGTAGTTCCTTCATCTTAGAGTTCTAGGCGCTTTAGCTAATGTCCCCAGTTCTGACGCTCACGTGTCATTCTGAGACAATTATTTGTTATGATTTGTTATTCCTGGCATATGACTGGGGGCCAGGGGCAGAAAACTAGAACCACTTGTTGTGGAAGTCCATGGTGTGTTCACAGTAGTTTAATTAAGTTCCCCATGCAATTAATTAAGCCAGTAATAGCTTGCAGTGTTCGGGAGTAAACCAGAGCCTTTCTTGTACATGCTAAAAAGCACTCTCACCCTGATGAGCATTCTGAGATTTTTTTTTGGGGGGGGGGGGCGGGGGAGTGGGTTCTTACTGTGAGCCTAGGCTGGCCTTGAACTTGGTTCTCTTGCCTCACCCTCCCAAGTTCTGGGATTACAACTCTGTGCCACTACATATGATGCAGAGCATCATTTTTTAAATGAAAAAAGAGCGTTTTTCAGGCAAGGTTTATGTAAGCTCTGGGTGGCCTAGAAACCACAGTGCAGTCCAGACTGGCCTTAAACTCAGAGATGGGCCTACCTCTGCCTCCAGAGTGCTGGGATTAAAGGAATGTCAGTTTAAAAAAAAGCAAAGCAAGATCACTAATGAGGAAATTTAGTACTTTCCCAGTTTAAGGTATTCATTAACTCTTAAATGTTTATTTGAAGCAAATCAGAAAAGTAAAACAATGAAAGTAAAGCCTTAAGATTCCCGACGACTCTCTATTTATTTCTATGGTAAAAAAAGTTGGTATTTCCTATTACTAAATTTAGCCTTCACTGAAACATTTACTGGGCCTCTTCAGGTACACGAGAGGAAAGTCTGTTGAAACACAAACAAAAGCTAGCTCTGTGAAGCAGTCTCCCTTTCCAACTGTTGAGACATACAACCAAAGGCTCCTGGGGGTAGGATGGGAGGAGAAAAGAACAGTAGAGGTGATGAGGATGGATTCAAATCCTGTCGGAAATCTGAACTGAATGAAGAATCGCTGTCCTTTGAACAGTAAGCATCATTGGAAATGTTGGTGTTACTGGCAATCAACTTGCCCCCCTAAAGAGATTATACATAAACAGTTAAATACCAGAAAAAGAATGAATGAAATACTGAAAACCGGCTTGTGTTGGAGGGAGAGTCAGTCAGACAGAGAGGCTAGCTCATATTGGCATATTCACAACCCTTGGGGTGGAAGCTGGGTACCAGATGACTCTACATGTTCATGGGGTGTTTCCCTCTTCCTGCACGGCCACAGGGAGCCAGGCTGCTCAGGGTCATGTCCATAGAGGTCAGGTTGAGAAGGGTGGAGCTGCAGCAGGGGGGGTGGCACTGGAGCAAAGGAGAAAACCCAACGGGCGCATTTTGAAATGATGCTCTAAGCACGATAACACTGGTCATGAAAATGCGCCTGTTGTCAGTGTTGAGAGATTTGGCATTTGGTGGAGTATGATGTCAAGGTTGTTTTATTTAATCCAAATAATCTGAGCAAGACACACATATATAATTTATTAAAAACACATTAAAATCTCACTATTTTCAACAGCCTAAATTCTAGCAACATATACAAATATCAAGTGACTACAGTACATGCCGAGGTAAGAAAATACATTCTGGGAGATTATAACTGACACTCAAGCCATCTTCATTTCCTCTGTACTTCAATACACGTTTTGTTTTTACCATTCCCAGTGCCCCAAATGGAAAACAAGAGAAACTACACACAAGCTGGACTAAAGTAAGAATTGGTGCCACAGTTAACCTAAACACCCTCTCTCTAACCATCCCACCCACTAGATTTTGCAGTTTAGGGACTTCAAGTTCAAAACCAAAAGGTAGAATTAACAACAACTACACAGAGCTTTGCCAGTTCTCCTCAGAGGGTCTGGAAACCTTCCAGCATCCCCCATAGTCTCTGGGTTCTTTTTAGTGGTCTTGGTTTCTACTCCCCAGGTGATAATGTGGAGCCAAGGCAAAGATGGTCCCGCTCAATCCCTGGCCACAACTTTGTGGGCACATCCATATGTAAAGCTTCGTCCCTGGGACAGGGAGAGAAGCACACACACAGAACACACCATAACTGTAATGACTGGATAAAGTCTCCAGGTGAACAGCGAATCAACCCATTGTTGAATGCAAAGTGCAAACAGTGAAACATGAATTAAATAACTGGACTGGACCTGGCACATTTCAACAGGGACTACTTGGATCTACACACAGTATTTAACAAAATGCAAACCAGAATTCACAATCTCTCTATCTGTGGTGGTTCCAAGGATCAAGTAACAGCCAAGTCAATGTAATTTTCTGAAACCTCCGAAGGCCACGCTTGCCACACTGCTGTCTACATATTTCTATAATTGTAATACCAGGAAAAGAAAAACCGAATAAACCACAGTGACTTAAGTATTGAGTACTTCAAGCAAAGAATTAAAAAAAAAAATTAAGGAGTTTGGTCAAGAAATGGTTCCTTTCACATTTTACGTGATTGTCTTCCAAAGCTCTGTATCAGACATGTAAGTAACTGAGAACCTAAAACAATCTATAATACAAAAACAAAGTAAAAACACAAAACCAGAAAAAAAATCATTTGAATCAGGCTCAGCTCTTCATCTGCAAAGTAAAAATATATATAAAAATAATTGGGCATTTTATGAAAACCATTGGCAGAAATCAAAGGACAGCACAGTGGCAATAGGAACCATCAAGTCTTACAATATGCATCATACTAGAGAACATGGCCTCACTTTATTTTTCAAAAGTTCTGGGGGAAATTATCTGAGACACAGTTACACAAAATGGCAAGCTTCTTTGGGAAAATGACTTCATCTTCGAAATGTCTCTCTTAAAGCTTCCACCAGGAATCTGACTCAAAGAAAACTATACTCTCTGTGTATTAAGCATGAATAAAAATAAAACAGCAAATGGATTACTTTGTTCCCACCTGAAAGGGGGCAACTGCATCATGTGCTTTACACAGTCTTAAATGTTTCAGTACAAGTTCAGTATCTGTGCTTTTTGCTTCGTTACCTTGAAACAAAATGTGCATTGATTTTTCAATGAGTGAAATTGTGCCTCAAAATCTGCAAAACAAAAGGCAAATTACAATGAAAGCAACAATATCGGAGGAAGAGGAGGAAGAGGAGGAGGAGGTGGAGGAGGAGGAGGCAGAGGCAGGAAACCTGCAGAAACCAACAGCTCTGTTTCTGAAGCAATGTTTTAAAATACTGATGGACTTGTGGAAGGAAGCAAAGTCAATACTGTTTACCATTATCCAAATTTAGTGAGGTTTGGCAGTGTACAACCTGGATGGTCCCAGCTGAGAGAAATGACCAGGACCTGATGGCCCAGTATACTTTTAAGACTAAACCAATGAACATGTTTGTGCAGAGGGGTGCGGAGTGTACGTCTACATCTGATGAGCTTCTTCAGTTATCTTGTCAGCCTACAGACAGTAGAAGGTGGTTTCTGCGTGCACTGCAGGCTAATCAATTACAGTGTCTAATGTACCCTATCGGAAACGAGTGCAGGCAGGTCAAGCAGAGACAGGTCGCTGGGGAGAATCCCGCTCAGTTCAGATGCTATAACACGAGTCAGCCAGGTCTGACACAAAGGACTGCTTAGATTCCCACAGAATCACACAGAACTGAAGAAGGCATGGTGGCCCATTCTTCTTTTTGTAGTATAAGACTTAATCTCGGGCCTCACGTGTGCTGTAGGCAAGCACCAACCACTAAGACATATCCTCACCCCTTTCTTATTTTGAGACAGGGTTTTATGAGTGGCCAAGGTTAATCCTGAATTTACTCTGTAGACCTCAAAGCACTGAACTTGGGATCCTTTTGCCACAGGTACTTGGGACTGCAGGCCTGTGCCATCAGGTCTGGTTCATGTCTGCTTCCTTTTTCTTATAATAGTTTACTGAAGAAAACTGAAATAAACTATGTGACAACTGGAAGACTGGTTTCTCTAGACTGCCTATTGAAAGAGGCCATGAGCATCTACAAACACAGGATGGAGCAAGGCCACAAAAGGTCCTGGGTGGGATGAGCAGAGGTGAGATCAGGTCCTGTGCCAGGAGGTGTTAAAAGAGTGTCATCAAACAAGAAGTCAGCCCCCCAGCTTACTGCAAGGCAAATGCTCCAACTATGCACCTTCCTCAGGAAATACAGAGCAGTGCACATGGCTGCAGCTAGGACAATGTTTATGGATTGCTGCTGTGAAGAAAAAGATTGCAGACAGTAATACGGGGTGGAAAGAGGAGGAGAACGTGATAGTACCTACCTTTCACAAAGGGAGAATTTCAAGCCATTTGATATTTCAAGAACAGTACCATGCATTATTGCCAGCAAGGCTTATCAAACCATCTCAAGTTCATTAATGTACCTGCAGCATTGGTAATAAATACTCAGTGATTTTCAGTTTCTTTGAAGTGCATTATAGGGAGCTTTTTCTGTATTAAAAATAGTGTTTTACAGTAGTAACAAACAGGATGTTTGAAATGTAACAGGCAAGCAATAACTGTGCCACACAGTAACACCTTTAAAGCAATATGGCAAGATAAGTAGTTTCTTGTACCTCGGTCACCACATTCCCCTACCCACTTCAGTGACAGATACATAATACATTCTACTATTACTACCACTAAGTAATTAAAAAGCCATGTGCTTTAAATGGATGCTTTGTAAAAAGCAGCACCGCCTTCAAAGGATTTCTTTAAAAGCATCCCACTTCTCATTCCTTCCTGCTCCAGATACTTCCTGGGTGCTCTGTGGCACCTGGTACACCAGTTCCTCTGGGGCAGCAGCTGGCTTCCCACCTTTTGGGGTGTCATACTGAGCCTGGCCCGAGGAGCAGCTGTCAGTCCTGGAGAGAAGTGTGTTGTAAGTTCCCACTAATGCGGGAGGAGGTTGGTTCCCTGCCGTTTTGAAAGTGGATGTAGAGGACAGACCAACTGAGGCTGTGGGGTGCCCTGACATGTCCATGACGATTGGCGTTGCATACTCAGGCCCCGTGATGGGCAGTGGTTCAGCATAGGCATGATACACTTCCTGCACTGGAGAGTTGTAAGGATCAAGGTCTGCATAGCCTGCTTCTTTTCCTTCTTCAGGTTTGAAGGTAGACCTCTGATGGAGTGTGCCAACAATTCCTCCCACGAGGGGTTGTGCATATTCTGTGGGTCCCACAAGACACAATGGGACACTTAGGAAAACAGATTACATACCTTCAAGGTGACCTCTACAGGCTGCACCAAAACCAAACATTACGTCATGGCACTGCTGTCTTTATCAATGAAAACCATAGAATTCCTACCAGAGGGGCCAGCCGAAAAATAAAAATATGTTCTCTAGCACCTCACAACCTGACACAACCAAGAGGCTCATCCCTATACTTCTGCATCAAGTCTTTGTGTATATTCTTTAGATTTACAAGCAGTTCCTGCATGGGAACAAGTATTTTATTAATGTAAAATTATTAATTTATTAATGTAAAAGCATTAGTCTTAGGAAACATCACCTCTTTTTCCCTTTGGAACTATCAGAAATGATCAGAATGGACCTGTACTAGGGCAGCAGGATGCCACGGTCTTTTAGCTGACTGTTTATTATTTTGGGTACTGGCATTCATGTACGTATGGAGGCCACAAGTCAACATTGGGTGTTATTCCTCGAGAGCTGTCCACCTTTTGTCTTTTCAGACAGTGTCTCTCACTGAGACCTGGGGCTCACCTATTTACTGTGCTAGCAAACCCACCCCCAGGCTAAGGGATATGATGCCCAGTGTCTTTAGAAAGGAATGCTTCAGTTTTATGGACAAACAACCTAAGCAGAAGTGATTCTTTCTCTCAAGGTTATTTTTTGAAAATGTTTACCTTCAGAACACAGTTTGTCTTAAATTTTTTTTATGTGTATGAGTGTTTGCCTACATGTACCAAGTGTGTGCCTGGTGTCTGCAGAGGTCAGAAAAAGGCATCTGATCACCCAGAACTAGAGTTACAGATGGTTGTGAGCCACTATGTGGGTGCTGGGAACAGAATTCAGATCCTCTGCGAGAGCCAAATGTGCCCTTAAGTGCTAAGCTATTTCTCCAGCCCCAGAACATAGACTACCTTTAAGATAGGAAAAAGATCGAACATATCATAAATCCTACAGTCCTTGGAACAAACCTAAGTGCTCACAGTCTTACCTGCAGAATCAGCTTGGAGCACTGTGGTGACTTCTCGGGGACTCAGGTGACTCACTTCACTATTGCTATAGCGAACTGGCGTCTCCTCGTGGTCCACGGATTTGGCTGGGAGAAACTGTTTCACTCCCTTCCACCAACCTGCATTGTGATTGTAAGCCAGGGACCATGTATTACTTAGAGAGACCAGTTCTACAGAAATCAGTTCATGTTCGAGGTGACTCTGCTTTGACAGAATGTCCAGTGCAAAGCAGCAAACGACAGAGGTCTCTACCCGATGCACATGCAGAAACAAATCACTACTAATACATGGTCAGACAGGGTCACCTCAGGGCTTTTAAAAAGCTTTTCTCAAGACCTCCAACACTTTTCAGCTCTCCTTGGGCTGGACTGTTTAGCCAGTGGCCTGCTGTACTCTGTTCATGCAATGACCTCTTCCCTAGCAGTGAGATTAGGAAGGGGACTTTCAGCAGTTCAGATGACCAAGGCCCTCACAGGTTCTTGAAGAACTGGATTCCATGGGTGATCACTATGGCAGAGTCACATACATATACTGTTACTGGGACCCTGGTCCTTGTTTCTTTTCCTTTTTTTTTTTTTTTTTTTTTTTTGGGTGTGTGTGTGTGGGTGTTGTTTTGTTCTTTGAGGCAGTTTCTCTGTGTATGTAGCCTTGACTGTCCTGGAACTCTCCTTGTAGACCAAGCTAGCCTCGAACTCATAAAGATCCGCCTGCCTTTGCCTCCTGAGTGCTGGGATTAAAGGTGTGCCCGGCTGGTCCTTGTTTCTTATTCAGTACTTACACAGACCACAAGGAAGGCTGAACTCAAGAGAAGAAATAATCACAGGAAACGACCAACTTTTCAGAGGAAAAGATAACAATGGGTGTTGAAAGAATCTATATTCTCCCTTTAATTACTTATGAACCAGATGGTGGGAGCATGTGAATTTCTTTTTTTCCTAATGACTTATTTGTTTTTATTTTATGTGCATTGGTGTTTCACATGCATGTATGTCTGTGCGAGTGTCAGATCCCCTGGAACTGGAGTTACAGACAGTTATGAGTCACTATGTGGGTGCTGGGGATTGAACCCAGGTCCTCTGGAAGAGCAGCCAGTGCTGCTGAGCCCTCTCTCCAGCCCCAGGCAGTATGTTAATTTCTAACTGAGGTGTCATCACTAAGGACCTGAGAGCATCTTTCCTCCCCACTGTATCCAGCCGAGGAAAGATCTCTCTGTGACTGAAAGGGGAAGCTAAGTCTACAAGTTACCTGCCCGATCCCAGTGCGGTAAGTCATAGGTGCCTTCGGTTTTCTTCTTCCTGAAAATCAAAGTCAGAAAACAGTGAACCCTCTAGTGAAAATCTCTCAGATGGCAGCACAGACACCAGTTATTCACTAGTCAGGAGCATGTGATCCTTTGGCCCAGAGAAGTTCTGAGCCTTCCATACTCTAATTGTCAAGACATCCTCACTGCCACCATCCCAGCAAACAACAATGCTGTCACTAGCAGTGACAAGCGGTGGAGGAGGCTAATCTTCTCCAGGCCCAGAAGGCCCTACAGAGTCTGTGAGGAAGGAAAAGGCACAAGAGCAATGAAGAAGACTATGCCCAGCCTACTCCCCTAACCTCAGAGTTCTGATTTGTCCTTGCCAGGAGAACCATTCTCTGTTAAGAATTACCATTTACTCAGAGCCTGTTACATAAGGAAACCAGCAGTGAAAGGACATTTCCTGATACAAGGGACATTCTTCCTTGGGCTGGTGAGATGGTTCCACAGGTAAAGGGGCTTGCCATCAAGTCTGAGAACCTGAGTTTGATCCCTGGAACCCACAGGGTGGAAGGAGAAAAAAAGCTTCACAAGCTGTCCTCTAACCTCCACAATGCAGCATGGTATGTGTGTATGTATATACACAGTATATAAATGCAAAGATCAAGCCAGACAGCATGGTATGTGTGT
>CABHPP010131493.1:0-39530 GCA_902168425.1 Peromyscus attwateri | reverse complement strand
TAGATAGATAGATGATAGATAGATAGATAGATGATAGATAGATAGATGATAGATAGATAGATAGATAGATAGATAGATAGATAGATAGATAGAGGTATTCTATATTATATACATTCCATATATATCAAATACACAATTGTGAGAGAAGTCACTGTAATACGTATTGTCACACTTGTTTTTTCCCAGTGTAACATGTTAAACATGTACATGTATCTTTTAAAAAGAAGTTGTTTAGTACAGACATGCCATACACAGTTCCTCATTTTTCGAGTGGACTGCAAGTGTTTCTTATCTCTAGCCACTGCAGGCATTGATATACTGCATGTCATCTTTACAGATGTATGCAAACTTTTCTCCCGGATGGATACCAGAAAGAAGTGGAAATGCTGGCTTAAGGAGATGTGTGTTTTAAGTTTTAATGGATATCACTAAATTGCTTCTAGTTTCGATCTTTCTCTATTTATTCATAGGCTGTAAGCAAAAAGTAAGCTTGGGGATTATTTAGTTCAACAGCTCTTTGAGCCCCTATTACATGTACAGTCACCCACGTCCCAGGATCTGCACTTTATCAATTTAGATTTAATGGCTACAAGAAAGAAAGGGACTATTCTTCACCAGCAGAAGCTGCTGCTGCTGCTGCTGCTAAAACCCAGGGAGAGGAACTTCAATACTTCCTAATTCAAACAGCAAAGAGGACTTCCTCTAAAGCCTCCCTCGGAAAAAAAGAAAAGTGTTTCTTAAATGAGTCACCTTTAACCCGAGACCCATTGTCAGCAGTGTCACAGAAGAATGATTGTGAGTGCTGTCTTCTGCTGTGGCATTGCATGGTAGGCCACTAACGCTGAATGCTATAAGATCCAGCTGGAGCAGGAGCCAGGCCTCTCTACCCCATTCTTAAAACTTTCCTAAGAGGAGCTCTCAGCAGTGTATGGCAGGCTTTCCAGAAATATCCCATTGCCTCATGTATGCCTCCTGCTCTGCAGCCCTGGGCAGCCACAAACAAGGGCAGGCGGCAGACTCTGCTAACCAGCTCAGAAGACCCAGGCCTCTCTATCCCCTCCTCCCCAGGTACACACAAAGGGTGGCAGGACTTACAGATGGGAGAAGAACAGCCATCCAAAGAGACATGCACCCTAAACTCCAGGACCCGTGAATATGTTTTCCTACATGGCAGACGGTGCTTTGCAGATGTGATCATGTTAATGACCTTTTGATGGGGAGGTCACTCCCACATAATTACAATGTTTTTAAAAACTGGAAAATGGAAGGTAGAAGAGGAGTTGAGAGTAATCCCATGTAGGAAAGGCTTGCCCTCCCTTCCTGACACTGGAGGTGGAGGGAAGGGCCAAGAGCCAGGGGGGGTGGGTGCTGCTGAGGGATGAGATGTGAGGGAACATTGCCTAGCATCCCGGGAAGGCACCAGCCTCACCACACTTCATTTTGGCCCAGTGAGACCAACATGAGCTGTCTAATACACATGATGGTAAGATAATTTGTTCCGCTTTAAGCCATTAGGTTTGGGGTCATTTGTCACAGCAGCCACAGGAACCAAATAAGTGGGTAAAAGGTCAAGTGCTTGGTATCATTTTTCAAAGAGGTGTCGGCCATTACCTCGGAGAACTTTAACAGTGTTATTTTTATAATTTCACAACAATAAAATGTATCTCTCCAACAAATGCATCTCTCAAAATCAGTGTCAGTTACCTGTCATGGGAACATGTATAGTTTTGAACAAAAAAATTTTTTTAATTAAAAAACTATTATTCTAGGTAGGGGCAGGCACACCACCACAGGCCACCATGGAGATGAAAGGGCAGTTTTCAGGAGTTGTTCTGTCCTTCCTCCTTTATGTGGATTCTGGGGGTTAAACTAAGTTTTCAGGCCCTACCTGTGGAGCCACCTTCTCAAAAGCCACTTGGTTCTGTAATGGTCCTCGGATTAATTCACCCCATCTCACTGCTTGGTTCCTTGTGCTCTGATTGACTGGAGGCAGGAGACGGGATTCAGGGTTTGTAAGGAACCCACTGTCCTTAATGGGGCAAACATACTCGAAGGTCCCAAGTAGCCAGTATCACTCATGAGACAAAGCACCCCTGGAGGTCACCATCCAAGAGCTACAGGCACCCCTGGAGGTTCCAAGGTCATCCAGAGGCTCACAGAAGCATCTGAGCTGAGGGGTCAGAGGGCAGGTAGCCTGAGAGTCTGTTTAATGAGAGGACATAGGTCTCTCAGGCCAAAGATAGTCACACGTCCTTGTTATCATTTATTTGTTTTTAAATTTATTTTTAAAAGGCATGTTAACAACAACAAAAAAAACCCTGATTTTTGCAAAGAAATGAAGAGTTTTTATAAAAAGCCATTCAAAAATAGTAATATAATTAAGACACCAAAATTGCCTCTGCCACAAACGGCAGGGCTACTTTTAGTAACCTGAATTTTTCATCCATTCAGAAAGTCGGCATACGTTCTTGCCTCCCGTCACTTGCCGTGAAGCCTCTCTTCTCCCCACTTTTTAATGATGGGCTGACAGCCGAGGGCCTTCTTAGTCCGCCAGCACCACTGTAAGGCAAAGGAAAGCTTCGATGGCCATTGGCAGCCCTACGGCACGGGCCTCCTAGGATCACCTGGGCGCTGGAGGCCTCTGACCCAGCCTTCCTCTCTGGAGTTGTCTTTGCACATCCTTTCTCCTCTGAAGGCCTGCTGACCTGGGAAGCAGGTAGTTTTACTGCTTTCTAAATACGTGAGGATTCAAAGCCACCAGAAACAAGCACGCCCCCTTCTGACTTCCAGCATGCTCTCCCTGGAGGCTTGCCTTCACCTGCTTGTAAACCAGTTTTGAAGGCAAAAGCAGAAGCAACAGGGAATTTCTTCTCATTTTAACCACCACAGCAGCCCACGCAAGGAACAGCACGTCATCGACTCCAAGTTACAATTTTTGTTACATTTTAATATCTCCGAAACTGACATGTGAATTCCAATTGGCAGCTTGCATTGAATTGGCAGCTCCTCCTTTTCTAAAGACACATGAAATAACAGTGAGCCTGGCCTTATCGCCAAATGAAGCCCCAGGCTGGATTAAAACACTACACAGAACCGTCCCCATTTTGCAGATGAGGAAACTGAGGTCCAGAGATCTGCTCAGGGTCATAGGGGTGGTGAAAGGTGCGAGCACTATTCCCTACAAGCCCATCAAATAAAGCTGGTTAGTGTGTTGTCCAAATCATAATTTTTATTAAACCTTTTCCTGCTTTTATTAATAACTAAGGAGCTTGTTTTGCAATGTCCTACTGTGGTGGTGCATTTTCTTTTCTGAGTCTGTGAATTTTATATTATATATGCTGATGCAGATTTATTGGATGCAACTTTACAATCTTCGTGTTTTCCTGGTGAGTGGATCCATCATTGTTATGAAGTGACTTCATCCATCCCTACATTATACATTTGGCCTGATAGTATAGCTGGTGAATTTTCTTTTGGTTAGTGTATACCAGGTTCCCTAGTGTGGATGTTCAATGCCCCCTAAAGTCCCTGCGTAAAACACTTGTTACAAGCTCGGCACTTTTGGGAGGTAATGGGAACTGTGAGCCATGTAACCTTTGGGAGGCCACCCAGTCACTGGGGGCATGTGCCCAAAGGGGATGGTGGGGCTCCCAGCTTCCTCCTCTTCCTCTCTCTTCTTCATGTCTCAGCCATAAGTGAGTGGGTTTGGTTTGACCATGTGTCCGCCCTGGGATGCTACCTCACTGTAAGCTCAGTGAAACCTCTGAGCAGTGAGTCCACATGACGCTCCTACCAGGTGCTTACCTCTGTTGTAGGCAGAAAACTAGCACACAAAGCACACTGCTTTCCACACTTTGACGTGGCACTTTCTATACTCTTTATGTGGGGTTTTTGTGTATTTCTTATCTCGTGGCAGGTGCTTCTGGCTTGGGTTTTCCAAACTGGTCACATATGATCGTCTCTACTGAGTTTAGTCTGCTTCTATATAATGGGAACATCAAGCTATGTAGGCTTCCAGGCTTGTTGCTGTTATTTGTTCATTTCCATGGTCTTTAGAGCTGGTTTGTTTTTGTTTTTAAGACATAGGTTTTAAAAACCATAGGTCGGTGAGGTGGTGTTTGCATGCCTGTAATCACAACACTCAGGAAGCTGGCGCAGGAGGATTGGCCTGAGCTTGAAGCCACCCTGGGCTATATAGTAAGACTTTGTCAAAAAAAAATTGTTTTATTTATTAAAGGGCTTTTAAAAATTGACAATAAGAAAGGTTCTTGGGGTTTTTTTAATCTTTTATTTTTGCCTATTGATTTGGGGTTAATACCCTCTACTTCTGTTTTATTTGTGGTTTAGTTTGAAGTTTTATGATACATTTTAACTGTGCAAACTCTAAAATTATCCTAACCTTCTCCTGGAACAGTGTGGGGCCTGCAGTGCACTCTAACTGTGTGTGTGCCCTCTTAGCACGGGAGAGTGTTTTAGTCCTGTTCCTTATTAACCCTGCCCATTACGGTGATTACCAATGCTGTTATTATTATATAAAAGCCATGTTTTATAGTTAGAGCAATTTTCACTTTTTATTTGTTCGTCATTCCCCTCACGTCTCAGAAAGACATTCTGGGATTATTTTCCCCTTTTTCCTGGTATTACCCCGTTGGATGTTCTTTCCTGAGTGCCAGATGCTGGTAAACGCCCAGGTTTTGCTTACTCTAAAAATATCTTCATCGTGTCTCCATTCTAGAAAGATGTTTTTTTCAGACCAATGGTTATTTTCTCCCTGTCTTCCAGCTGCTGTCATTTACTTTGGATACCTGTTTCTAGGAATGACATTTCCTCATAGGTGATCTGCCTCTTGCTCTTTTCTTTCTTTCTTTCTTTCTTTCTTTCTTTCTTTCTTTCTTTCTTTCTTTCTTTCTTTCTTTCCTTCTTTCTTTTTCAATTTATTGTTTCACAACCACATGTCCACATGTAGAAAAGGGGGGTGCAGTGTGTATATGTAGATAGTCAGACATGTGTATGGAGGATAGAGGATGACAAAATGCCTTACTTTGTCACTCTTCACATTATTATTGTTATTATCATTAACAATAATTATTATCATTATTATTTTTGAAACAGCATCTCTCATTGAACCTGAGGATCACATATTTGGCTAAACTAACTACTAAGCTTGAGATCTGCATGTCACCAGCCCTTTGTTGGGATTGCAGTCATACGCTGCTATGCCCAACTTTTACATAGATGCTAAAGATCTAAACTCGGGTCCTCATGTCTTCACAGCAAGCACTTTTATCCACCGAGCCATCTCCATAGCCAAAGCCTCTTTTGTAAAATTTAAGATTAAAAAAAAAAAAAAGTGTGTGCTTCTTGAATCTGAAGATTCAAGTCAGTTTCAAATAATTATCTGCCTTCAACTTAGAAAAAGTTCCCGTGTTCTCTTCTCTACCCTCTCTTTCTAGAACTCCACTTAGACACGTTAGGCCTCCCATCTGCCTTCCAAATCAGTAACCTTTCTCGTAGTATTTCCTTCCCTGCCTCTCTGTGCTGCTTCATCTGGGTGATTTCCCAATATGCCTTCCAGTTCACTGATTTTTCATTCAGCTGCATATGAACTATTACTGAGTTTTAATTTCAAATACACTTTTTTTTGTTTGTCTCCTTTTCAAGTCTCTCTAATAACTCCTGATGGTGTTTACTGCTCACCTGCTTTTATGAGTTCTTGCCCATTTCCCTTGGACTCTTTCTCATGTGGTTATATTCTATATTTGGCAATTCTGTTATCTATAGTGTTTAGGGATTAAATGTGTTTGTGGTTGGTTTTATTTCTACCTATTCATGGCAGCTTGCCTTCTAATTACATTTGCTTGATCTTAGAATATAGGAGCTATATAGGTCTAAGCTAAATGCACCTTTTACCAAGAGAGGCTTTCTGTCCACCTCCCTTGAGGATAACAGGTCCTATTGCCTGGGAACAATGGTTCTTTCCAAAGGCCCTGGCTTAGTGTAGGACTTTGATGCCCTACCTTCCTGGATACCTTGCTGCGAGGGTAAGGACTAGTGAGATATTCTTCACGGTGCTTTTTAGGTCCTTCTTCCAGCTTGTTCTCCAGTCGCTGTCCATGAGTGGGGTTGCTTTTAGAGACGCCCCTTACATTTTTATGTCTATTAAAAGATGTTTTATTTGGGATTTCTTGTTCTGTCATGGCAGGATTCTTTAGTATTCTAAATACAAATGTAGACAGGAGTCTGGGGCTCCCAACAGACTTGGGGTCCCCAAAGCTCCTTATGACATCTAGAAGATATGGAAGGGGCATGTGCAGCCAAGGAAGACATGTTTAAGACTCATCTTTTTAGCTGCTTGGAGATATTTGAACTCATTGCTCACACAGAGAGAGCCCTACAGCATGGGAGACTCAGGTATAACATAGACAAGTGCTGTGGGATGTTCTGTATGGCAAATGTGTTGCTCTGATTGGTTAATAAATAAAACACTGATTGACCAGTAGCCAGACAGGAAGTATAGGCGGGACTAACAGAGAGGAGAATTAGGGACAGGAAGGCAGGGAGGGAGACTGCAGTCGCCGCCAGGACAAGGAAGATGTAAGGTACCAGTAAGCCACGAGCCACGTGGCAAAGTATAGATTAATAGAAATGGGCTGAATATAAGAGTAAGAGCTAGACAATGATAGGCCTGAGCTAATGACCAAGCAGTTTAAATAATATGTGTCTGTATGTTTATTTTATAAGTGGGCTAAGGGACTGCCAGGGCTTGGCAGGACCCAGAGAGAAAACTCTCAAGCTACAGACAAGGAAGTGTGTGAGTATGAGTGCATGTGTGTGTTGTGTTGTGTTGTGTTGTGTGTGTGTGTGTGTGTGTGTGTGTGTGTGTGTGTGTGTAGGTGTGTTCAGTGAGCCCTGTACACTCATATAACCAGACCAGATCTTTCGACTAAACTTCTGTGGAAGAAAACAGAACAGTCACGATCAGAGTCTGTTGCTAGGACAGATGATGCCAGCCTGTGTCATTGCTGTTGACTTTGCAAACAAAAGACAGAGCATGTGACTGCACATCAAGGACCACCCCCAGCAGCCATCTTCCCATGCTGTTTATAGCCTATGAAGTCACAGACTCAGCTCTCTGACATATACTGATCTTGTAGTCATTCTGTATGCTGCCCATGAGTGAAAAGATGAGCAGTCTAATGAAGATCCCACTTGTGGGAAGCACTATTGAAGAGCAGCATTGCTTTGGTGGTGGGGTGGGGTGTGTGTGGGGGATTCCTGGCTCAGAGTAAGGTGGCAGGATCTGATGTATGGCCTCCACAGCACTTCTATAGCTTCTGTGAGGAAAAGTCCTCATCCTTTAGAAAACTCCCAATCCCAGAATCCTGTGGAACTGCCAAGTAAAGCAGCCCATTGTCCACTTGGAGTGTAGTCTAGAGCTCCCTATGATCGAAGGTGGCCCAATCAGTGTCTCCCAATTTCCCCCTCTTGACTCTAAGAGAAAAGCTCTCCTCCTGTTCACAGGTCATGAGTTATACAAGTACATGTCGCAGCTAACACCCACCCTGTTCCTTGACTCGTGGAAGAACCTGAAAGAATGAAACACCCAGAGAGAACGAGGTGGCCATCAAGGCCATGATTCCTATCCCTGAGGTGTCCAGACCTATATGTCCCCCCAACCTGTGCTTCAGGTTTGAAATGCCTTTGCACACCCTCAGTAAATCTTCCTCACCTTCCTGTTATTCTAGAGCTACTTTCATCATCTAATACCAAATCCACGATAGAGATCAGACAAGGGCAAGCCAGAGCAAGCCCCTTATCAGGTGCTGTGTTGCAGACCAGAGCACAAAAGGAGAAGCTGTGACTGTTCAGTCACAGGGAAGATTCTTAGGAATCTGTCTTCACATATATGTATGCATACGTGTATATGTATTTCAGCAAACAATATGTTATTTTTAACTATAAATGCCATGCTATACAACAGGTTAATGTTAACTTACGTTTCTGAAGCATGGGTTTTTGCTAGTAGGATCAGATTTTAAAAGAAACTAAACCAAAAACGCAATGTTATTTAATTAAGTAGTAAACATCCTGTATATATTATGATATGTAAGATCAATAATCCTGTCTAAATTGCAGACTTCTAAAGGCAGGACCTTTGTGTTTTTCATCTGTGCACCTACAGTGCCGAGCACATAGTCAGTGTTCAGTGAAATGAAATAGGCAGGGGTCTTGTGGATGGATGGAGGCTCTTGAGTAGGGGAACTAATGAAAATAATAAACATTAGCTACACTCAGAAGTGATTGATTCGAGGGCCTTCGCCTTGAGAGCAGCATCAATCAACCCAGTAAACAAATTCTCTGCCTACCTATCGTGTGCATAGCTGTGTTCCCGGTCCTTTTGCAAATACAAGAATACGATCCTGTCCCATAAACAGTCATGGTCATTGGAGTCATGTCTGAAAATGACAGGGGAAGTCATGTGCTGGAGAGAAAATACTCATCCATGTTCAATACACTTAGGGGTTTGTGTCCCCAGTGGATATGCCGGTCTCTTGGAAATACGGAATTTCACTTGAAGTTGTAGTGCGGCTTTTTGTGCCCCCTCTATGGAGAGTCTCTCTGATGTTTGGGGTTTGATCTTTTACAATTGCAGCCAGGGTCTCTGTGTTCATTTCTTTTTCATTAAACAACAATAATTACTTGTTGACAGAGTAATCCCGAGAGACTGACAGCACCACCAGGCCTTTAGTCCTGGTTGTTTCTAGTTCCTCTCTTTGCAGTGGAATTCTCCAGAATGAACCACTTCCCAGGTATGCATGTGCAGAATTGAAAACCTGAAGTGGTCTATGCCTCTTGTGCACATGCTTGCTTGGCCGTGGTTGCTGAACCCTGGAGGTTAGTGAATGAGAACAGTTCCTGCCTCATTGTGAATGACTTAGCTGAACTTGTTAACATATGCATTGCCTCACACGCTTACTTTTTATGGTGAGGTCAGTTATAGTCTGTGCTCCCCTGGCAATTTTCAGGAATGTAAGATATTGTTTCTAGATGTAAGTCCCATGCCACATAATAGGTCACTTAAACTAGCCCCTCCTAACTGAAATGTATGTCCTTTTCCCATTGTGTCCCCAGTTCTCCCTGCACTGGCCCCAGGCCTTGGAAATTACCGTTTTACTTTCTGCACCTATGAGCTAAGAATTAGTAGCCTTAAATTCAACATGTGAGGGGGTTCATTTGACATTTGTCTCTGTGCCTGCCATACTTCACTTAGCATAACGTCTTCCAGGCTTATCTGTGATGTCACAATCATAGGATTGTCTCCTTTCCTTAAAACCCAAAATATTCCATTGGTTGTATATTTCACACTTTCCATATCTATCCATACATTGGTGGACACTTAGATATGGGTGTGTTCCAGACCTTGGCTGTTGTGAAAAGTACTATAATGAATCTGGGAGGGAGGAAACCTCTTCAACATAGACCTGCCTCCCTTTGGAGACAAACCTAGCTGTGGGATTACTGGATTATATTTTGAACTTTCTGAGGAAATGCTATACCATTTTCCATCATTAATCTTGGTATTCTTTTGGTATTCTTTTCCTTTTTAGAAAGACAGAAATTTTCCCATCAGTAACTTTTATCATTGCTTTCTCTCCAAGCTAAAGCAAGGTGTGAGAGAAGGAGTGAGGTGTGTGAGGGGAGTGTGTGTGGGTGGGTGGGTGGGGGTTTGTGGTGTGTGTGTGTGTGTGTGTGTGTGTGTGTGTGTGTGTGTGTATGTGTGTGTGTGTGTGGAGGGGTGGCTCCAACATTTCCTTCTCCTCCTCCAAATAAGATGAGCTGTTTCCAGTTCCTCCAGGAGCCTTCAAAGTTGCTTCCCTATTTTGGAAGGGTATTGCCACACCCAGGCAGCATTCCTCCAACTCCCATCAGCCATTGCTCCTTGTGACTGGTCTGGGAAGGCTTTAGTAAACTTTCAGCACCAGGGTCCTGGACAGCACCAGAGCCAAGGATGCCTAGAAATGCTGCATCCCCAAGTGCAAACCGCTTTGCTCCCACAAGTTAGGGAGACAGAAAAGTTTGGGAACTCTCATTATAAAAGTTTCCCTTCAAGAAGATTCCCTAACACCAAAAGGCAAGAGCTAGTGAGAGACCAGGTACATCTGCGCTTCCAAAGCCATATCTAAAATCTGAATTAATCTTTCAAATGCATCTAACATTTTAGGAGAAAATAAATCTTTAATTTTAAAACTGGGAAGCAAAAAAGAAGACAAGTTCATTCCTGTTTCAAAAAGCTGGAGAGCTTAAGAAAATTTCTAGGCATGTTGGGCACTTTCTGATGGCTATCAGATAATACCGCTTCCTCCATCATGGAGGAGACAAACGAGATAAGCCACGCGAGGTGCCCAGCACAGCACCTGGCACATAGGAGGTGCCCAGGTCTTAGTGTGTTTGGGCGAATATGTCTATCTAATGCTAATATCGCAGGAGGAATTTGGCTGGACTGACCCCTTCCTCAGCTCCAGCACCTCTCTGTCCTCTCTTCCACTGGCAGAAGTGTCATGTGTTTTGTCTTCTAATTAGAACTGTGTATTCCTGTTGTTAATTGTTAACACCGTCATTTGAACATGCTATTCTGTGTTGTCTGCAGACATACAACCCTAAAATAAGATACCGTGCATTTTTACTTGGTGTCCTATAAATCAGTGTCTCACAGGGGAGGAAGTTTATTCGGCCCTGTTATATTAGTCAGCTCTTATTCATTCATTTTACAATTTTTTTTATTAAGCTACCATGTGCCAGGCACCTTGCTGAGCCCTGGAGGTTAGTAGTGAACAAGAGCCACCCCTGCCTTCACAGAGCTCAGAGAGAATCAATATGCCTGATGAATTAAAGAAATTCTTACTTTGGGAAATAATTTCACCTTCCTCCAACCAAAATCCTTCATCAGAATTCATAATTTGTATCCAGAATCATTTCTCACTCCCACTGTCCATTCTGACTTAAAAACGCTAATAAGAAATGGAATGATAAAACAAAATGGGGATATGGAGGAGGACATGACTTGGGCAACCCATGAATTAATCAGTCCCTGAATAATCAAGAGGTGATATATAAAATGTAAGTATCATAGTTCATGGCTTCTTAAATAATTAAGCGTATTAAAGAAGGGACAAAAAGACCACATTTCAGAAGAAATTAGTAGCCTTAAGGCAGACAGTGAGCCAAAAAGAGCCGTGAAATAGCATTTATAAGCCATTTCTATATTGTAGCAGGCCAAGCAGAGAGCAGGAAGAGCGATGCCTATATGGATTCCCCCAGATATTTTAAAGTAGTGAATGCCAACCTAGAGGTCACAGAGTTATTATAAGGCATCTGAGGATCCATCTGTGTGTGGGCACTTGATCAATACCTATGCGCACAACTACCATTACACGGAGTTTTTGTTTTAATATTAAAAGGTATCTTCATACTTGAAAAGAGTTGAAAACCACAGTCTCGAAATACATGCTTAGAGGCTGTCATGAAAATGGGATCAAGAGTAGCCAGGGAAAGGTCACCGACAGAAGAGACAGTGGATGAGAGAATTTAGGAGCGGGAGGCCGAGAAAAGGAGAGATGGACAAAGACACAGGGAGGAAACCCGGGACTCACAGAACTGCTTTAAACTAGACGCTTCTCCCTCGAGCTGGGAGACCTTAGAATGCTATCTTTAACTTCTCTGAGATTTTGTCTCTTCACATACAGAGACAATAATAACTCCTAACCTACGTCACAGCACCATGTAGCAGCTGTACTGAGGTCACCAATAGGAGAAAGGAAATGCAGGGGGGAGGCAGGAAGTAGGGGAGATTAGGGAACCTCACCCCACCATCTTCTATCTGCAAGCTGGAGGCCTAAGAAAGCTAGTGGGGGGCGGGGCCTGAGAACCAGGAGAAACAGTGACGTAAATCATTGGATGGGAGGAGCTGTGATAAGGAGTCCCAGCTCAGTAACAGGCAGGATGGGAGAAAATTCCTCCTTCCCTGTTAGATTCTGTTCAGGCCTTCAGTGGATTAGATGACGGGGCTTTGGAGCAGGCTCTCTGCTGCGTTCTTTAGATTCAAGAGCTAATTTCAAACAAATGGTGTGGTGGCTAATACCTGTAATCCAGCTACTTGGGAGATTGAGAGAGGATCACAACTTCAAGGCCAGCCTGGCCAGTATAATAAGACCCCTCTCTAAACGTAGAATAAAACGAAGGCTGCAGAAAAATAGCTTGGGGATAAAACCTTTGCCTAGCATGCCCAAGGCCCTGGGTTCAATCCTTAAGATGGCAGAAAGAACACACTTCAAATGCTAATTTTATTTGGAAGCACTTCACAGATACAACCAGAAGTGGAGCTGAACCTAGATAGCCCATGGCCTACTGAGGGTGACACATAAAATTACCTCACAGCCATCAAGCAGAATGCACACAAGGACTGGAAGATAGCTTGGTTGCTAAAAGCGCTTGCTCTGCAAGCATGAATTTGATCCCTAGAACCTCCCTTAAAAAGCCAGGTATGGTGGCACTCCCTTGTAATCCCAGCACTTGGCAGAGACAAATGGATCTCTGGGGCTTGCTGGCCAGCCAGCCTAACCTGTTTGGCAAGCTCCAGGCTAGTGGGAAATGCTATCTCAAAAGTCAAGGTGGGCAGCTTCTGAGGAATGACACTCAGAGTTGCCCCCTGGCTTTTACACACACACACACACACACACACACACACACACACACACACACAAAACTAGATTCTGTGCCCAACATCCGCAAAGTCTTCAGATGTTGTTCAGCAGCATGACCATTGTTGCCTACCCCCCACCATGCGTCTTCATGGGCTCTTTCAGTCTTTCCTTGTCAGCCAATATCTGATGGCTGTGTTCTGGTCAGCTCATCTTTAATAAGTGGAACTGGCTGGAACTTTTAGTTGTAGTAGACGCTAACTTTTGTTTCTTGTCCTCCCTTTCAAAAGGGCCAAGCAGATCTTATGGAGATGTACAGAGGCCAGTCATGCAATGCAGACTTCTCAGCTGAGCCTGAGAAAGCAGTCGTAGGGCATGAGGGGGACATCAGGACTGACAGGAACCAGGTACCAACCACAGCCAGGATAGCTCTTGGTGGTTCTGCCTCTTGTCCCTGTATCTATGCCTTGCTTGTCAGCTTAATTATTTCAGAGTATCTTTCTCTGTGAGTCTGGCACCAAAACTGCCAGTAATTCTGGGCATAAATCTTCCAGGCTGAACTCCAGTGAGAAAGCTCCAATTACAAGAAGAAGACTGGGACTGGCCATGTGCCTATTTCTGGGGGTTTAAAGGAACCATGTGGCTAGGAAAAGGGAAAGGTGGATCCCCAAATGTGAGGGATTCTATCCCTAGATCAAAAGCGAGTGATGAACCAACACCCAGTCATGATATGTACAGTCTATTCGTTCACCGAGCACCTGCTGTTTGCCAGTCCCGTATTCAGCACTGGAAACAGGTGGCTGGGAGATCGGAGTTTCTGTAGAGAGTCAGGTTGCGTGACACCATTGCATGTACAGACATCACGGATATATGCACACCTTACAGGAAACCCTCTAAGATCCTTGTGCTGGCATGCTTACATCACCACCTGCAGGGACCTCCAGCACAGTCCTCTGCTCTTCCTCGGTTGCCTTGGAATCCTCTAGTTAAATCATCCACTTCAGCAGCCATTTATCTTCCTTCTAACCCTCCATTTTAGTCCTTTAGAAACCTTTTGAGAGCCAGTGATGCACAGAAGACACCAGCTAGCTTTCCCAAATCCACATGCTCAGAATTATGCATTGAGATTGGGGAAGGAGGCTCCTTATGAACCCGGACGGGGGGAAACAATGGCAAAGAAAGACAAGCAAAACTGGTATCTCTGAGTATGTCATCCATAAGAGCCCTGGCTTAGAGCAGAGTCGACCTGGGCCTACCACTGGGGCCAAGGTGCTACCAGGGTCCCTTCTCACAAATGTAGAATTTATGAGGCTGTACATATAACCATTATACTTGTGTGAGAAAGTTTCAAGTATTTCTTTCCAGTACAAATATTTTGAAATTAAGTGAGTGGTTTTTGGCAACCCTTCCTTGACATTCTTTTGGGTTTTGTTGTTGTTATTGTTTGTTGTTGTTGTTGTTGTTGTTGTTGTTGTTGTTGTTGGGGTTTTAGTGACATTATGATAGGTTCATGAGAATGAAAGCCTGTTTTAAGTCTAAGCATTCCTATGACAGTCCCAGAACTTAGAGGTGACCCAGTTTTCATTCAAATTTGGGAGGTCCTGGCAATGATCACTTAGTGAGCACCTGCTGTGTACCAGACTCCATGCTTCACCCTGCACACATGCTCCCACTGATGAGGGATACACTGCTGCTTCTAGTCCATGAAAGAGGAAAGTGACACCTAAGGGACTCGTCTTATGCTGCAGGTCACTTGCTGAGTAAAAGCCAGAGCTGTGAGGGGACCATGACTTGTTTGGGACCCTGCTTCCCAAGTGTTGTTCCTAATCTAGGCTGACCTAGAATGAGGTTCCCATTTTGTAGCAAAATCACCTAAATAAAGCCAAGCAGGCTGGGATAGGTGGGCCAGCTACTGCCTTCCATGTAATTGTTTCCATGAAGCTAGAAGAAATGCTCTACTCAAATTCTATTTCTCAGTTCTAAAATCATATCCATCTTGCTTTGGAGGAGTATTAAAGAGTATTTTAATAGTCATATTGTAGTTGGTAGGGTGTGGTGGTTCTTTTCTTTTTAATTGTTCGTAGTTGGACAATTGGCACTCATGTGAGTGCCCAAGAGTGTGTGTGCCATCAGACCTTCTGCTATGGGCCCACAGTCTGGAAAGCAATGCTGTATAAAATGTTGGTGTCTCAAAAACTGGCATTCATTGAGTGGCTGCCATGGCCGTCAGTCTGGATGGTTTCTTTGTATCACCTCTGATAGGTCACACCACTGACGAAAAGTCTTACCCTAGCTTTACAGGTTAAGAAAGATCCTTAGAAGTAAGCTACTGGTCAGCTACTTCTAAACCAAAGCCCCATATCCTCTGTGCAGTCCACTCCAAGCAGCCATCCCAAAAGACTTTGCGTGGGACCTTCCCTTTGAAGCAGAGCTCCCCCCACCACCCCCCGCATCTACTGCCAGTCTGATTCTGAAAGACAGAGTCGATTTCTGTTGCCTACACCCAGAGGGTGCCATTGAGTATCACTACTGCCAGTCAACTGCCTCCTTCCAGAGTCCAACCCCACAGTGGCTCTCAGAGGCCCTGTAAGCAGCAAGTGAGAGGGCTTTGGATTGCTCCTATGGCCCCTTTTCAGTGTTCTAGCTTCCCAGAGAGTAAAATTGGGAAAGCATGAACAGAACTATGACTTCTGTTCCTTACTTACTACCCAGGAATGCTGAGGTCAAATGAATTCCCCAAAGCTCTCAATTAGCAAAAAATAAAAATATTTCTCCTCTGAGTGCCAAGCAGGCTGGGATAGGTGGGCCAGCTACTGCCTTCCATGTTAATAATGGCTTGGTACATGCACGTGGCATTCCCCTCTGTATACAGAGGTTAGAGAATGGCTTTCATCTGAACACGCTGGTGGCTGCGTTTCTTGAGAATACACACACACACACACACACACACACACACACACACACACACACACATTTGGCGTTCGTAAGTACTTTGGCACTTTGCAGAAACAAGAACACATCTGGCTGACAAGGTGCTGCTGTCACTCACGCCTCAGCTCATCCTCAATGACAGACGCACAGTACAACTACCAAACGTGGTGATGGCAGATGCACACAGAGACACGGAGAGCCCTGTGCTCTTCGTTAGGAAGACGAGAAGAACAGAGCTGGTTCCCTGCTTCTGTGAGTGCTCTGAAGAAAAGAAACAGGGTCTGGCTCCTCCCGGAGAAAGAGCAAACCACAGACCAATGTATTTTTTAGGAGCTGCAGTACAAAGGGGGAAGACTCCATCAGCTCATGCAACTGGAGATGGCTAATGAGGCCAGTGTAATTCACAACATGAGAAAAATGTTGACAAGAGAGCAAAGTGTAGTATTTTGCATAACATTATACACTACTAGTAAGTGGACTACCAGGACCTATCTGTGGCACACAGTTTTCCTTTTCCTCCTTTCCCTTCTTCCCTCCCCTCCCCTCCCCTCTCCTCCCCTCCCCTCTCCTCTCCTTTCCTTTCCTTCCCTCCCCTCCCTTAGCATTTACTCTCTTCTCCTAAATGTTCACCCCTCTTTCCGCTCTTCTCCCTTTATGTGGGCAGTTTTGGATGAATGGAATCGAGGACTATTGCCCTCACTCAACAGCAGCCAAGAGGATCTCTGGGGGTTCTGCCATCAGATGCTGAGGGGCAGAGCCAAGAGGTGGGCATGAATCCTAGGCTCGTCGATTGGAAGCTCCCGCGAGGCTCATTCTTGGGCAGAACAGTTCCTGAATGGAGGAGTAGTTTGGAACTTGGTCATTTTAGCTGCAGCTTCTGAGCTGTGTTGTCATGGGATCCTCGAGTCTTCCGCAGCTGTCTGTCCTGAGCCTGTTCCCTTGACTTCCACTTTGAAGCAGGAAGCTGCCCCATAGCTTGTGAGGCAAGGTCATTTTCACCCGGGTTAGGCAGTCTTCTCCTGTTGCTTAAAGAACCCACCAAGCATTGCCCGCCCAAATTTGTGCTGTCCTCTTCCTAGGGGCTCCGGCAAGGCCATGTCCCTGGTCCAGCAGTATAGGGCCTCTTTATCCAAAATGACCTTGGGAGCCTGTTTCCGCACCACACCAGAACATGGCACCTTATAACCATGCTTCAATTTGGATCCAGAACAACATTACCAGCTCAATCAGCTGGTTATTCACTGGGCTTGGCTACAGATGCCAAAAAGCCTCTTGACTGTTTCCAAAAATAAAATCCAGCCTCACAGGATGAAAATCTGCCACTATTGTGCTTATTCCAAATAATGTGGCATCGATTTGAAGAAGATTCTCCAGGGAGCCCCCAAAGTGTCTGAAACAATGGTCACAGCCTTGGGATAAATATCTAGCATCTCTGATGACAGCCTAGAGAAGAGATATTCATTTGGATGGACATATTCTGATATATTTACTGAATAGCCCATCTCATTATCAAAAAGCCACACTATGGTAGAGTCATGTTCCAAAGCCCAAAAATTAGATGTTTTTTTAATGACCCCTTGGAAAATCTCCCATACGCAGCCTGAGACCCTTCCACATCTCATCCCCTCACCCATGACCACATAAGGGTTTTCCTCTTCACATGGGAAGCAGATAAAGGTTAACAGGCAGCGGCCATTATCTGTTGTCCTTAAGCAGAATGTATGCCCCATGCCCAAGGATGAGCTGCAAATCTGAATTAAGAGAACGTGGAACATCCGCCGGCAAGTCCTGCTTTAAAGCTCTTTGTATTATTGGCAGCACACTTCCTTGCCTTTTCAAGTTTCTCTTGGACTTGGGAAAGACTTGACATTAAGCTTCCCTAAATAAGAGAGAGAGAGAGAGAGAGAGAGAGAGAGAGAGAGAGAGAGAGAGAGAGGAAGAGAGAGGGGAGGGAGGGAGGGAGGGAGGGAGAGAGAGAGGAAATGAGGGAATAAGGGAGGGAAGCTGAGAAAGTGTTGTGTGTATATGTGCTATATGTTTGAATGACACCAAGTGAAATATTCCAGCAAGTGGAACCCACTACCCCACCCACATCTTGACATGGTCTCCTGGATGCTCCTATACACCACCAGACAGAGGAATTGATACATCTTCTGTCATCTATTGATGACATCTTCTAACATGCTATTGTTAGGTGCAGGGTCCTGTGCCGTTCTGAGAATTGAAGAATTCCACCTTCTGGCTGCGGGCAGAAGAAAGTTGGTCACTCTTGATGTGTCTTTTGATAAAGAAACAAAGGGAAAGTGAGGCTTTCACAATTGACTTCTGTCTCTGGATGTCTCGAGATTTCCATCTGCTCGTGATCAAAGGCTCACAGCCCAACGAGAAGAAGAAGAATCTCTCAGCGTTTGGCAGGCTCCAAGACAGTCTTGGATTATTTATTTGTTCTGTAACTCATTTCTGTCAAACATTCTTTTTCTATCTCTTGTCATAAAAAATTGAAATGCTAGTTTCTCAGTGGATGACTTGATTTTAACTATCTGCCTGACCTTGGACAAATGATTTAACCTATGTTCTTGAATGGAAGGCCAGAGCCTGACCTGTAGAAGGTGCTTCCCAAATGTGAATCGAGCAGCTTCTGATAGACTTCCACCTCCGACTCTCATAGCCGCCCTGTTGACTGAAGAGTTAGTCCAACAGTGGGCTCTCCCCCATGATGCCTTCACCTTTGCCCCTTAGCACATTTTATATTTGTTTGGCACTTAGTCTCAAACACATGGGTTTTGTCATTTTTTTTTTTTGAGCATGCTCTTTCACTGTGGTAGCATGGGTGACTCCTCTGGAGTCTAGAATGGAACACCTACATGGTATACCCAATAGAAGTGCCGTCACCTACCCAGTGCTCAGTGCTTTTGAATCCTGTCATTTCTTCATCTACTCTGTGTATTTGAGAAGCTTTCCATGAACAACAACTTCCCACTTCCTTCAACCCACAGAGGCCTGTGCTATGTCACCTGGTAACAAATAGGCTACATTATAAACTTTGTTCAAGTGTTGCGATTTTCTTTTCCTTCCTGATCCTCAATTGTCCAGTGACCAAGTTCACAAAATCAAGGTGTTTCTGGGGTTAATATCACTCTTTGTGAAGTTGGTCTACAAAGTGTGTCCCCTGGAGGCTCACCTCCTAATCTGAATTGTCAACTGGGGACTTTTAGAGATTGATGATGGGGGATTATGATTGTCTACATGTTGCACTTTCATCCAATTTTCTGATGTGTTTTGGTAATGATGTTGACAGTTGTGTGAAGATCTGTTACTGAAATTAAAGCCGCCGCAGCAGCATTTTTGAGCTTGATGATTAGATTTGATTAGATCAGAGTGGGTTTTACTTCTCCCCCAGCGCCGGCAGAGATTTACTGTCCGTCGACTGATTTAACTTCTTGGTGGGAGATGGTTAGTGACATAAGTTACCATCAGCAAAAGAGATGTCAAGGAACATTGGAATGAGATCCAACCTTGTTTAACTTCTGTGTTGACCTTGAAAGGTCTGAAAATGTATACATTATCAAGATTTCTGCCCACCAAGCACACAAGAGAAAAATAACTGTTGACATATTGGGGTGGGCATTTGTATTGATGAGAATCTTCCAACAGTGACTATCATCCCAGTGAGTCAGAGCCCTCATGCAATCAGATAAGGGAAAAAGAAAAAAAATAGGATTATCGTTTCAGAGTTTTTCTTGCCACTGGCAAGAGGTGAAAGTAGCCATTTATGAGCCTTAGTCTGGATGACTCAGTGTCACAGTGGGATGTGGAAGAAGGCAGCTCATGTGCAGGGCTTTCCTGGAACATGGTATGTGCAATTGACTTTTACATATGAATTCTTAAAATAATCACAACCAATAATTCACAAGTTGAGATGTGCAGATGGCCAATAGATGGGGAAAGTATACAATTTCAGCTAAGAATCTTTAAAGTGTGGCATAAAATCGGACTTTAATTTTCACTCATGAAACAGTTGAAAATTTAGGCAGACTGGATTACTCGGCGTTGGTAAATATGAAGCGATCTACCAGTGAGACATAAAAAAATATGGAAACAAATTTTTAAAAGAAAACGAGAGAGGCCTAAACACATACAGATCTTTTGACTCTATAATTCTTCTACAGCTCTCTGAGGAAAATAAAGATACATGGTCAAAAATTTATGTGGAAGGCTATTTGTTTAACCTTTTTATAACAGCAAAAAAACTAGGAGCAACTTTAATATCCATTAATAACAAAACATTTATGTAAATTGTGGAACACCAGTGGGATGAAATACTATGCAGTTGCTAAAATTCTCTTCAGAGAATGTTTAAGGGCATGAGAGAAAAATTCATGATATCATAACTAAAGGAAAGAAATATAATACAAAATTTCACTAGTATGGTTCCCAACATTATAAAACATTTAAATGTGCATAGAAAGGACCAGAAGGAAATATATCAAAATATTACAAAGTTTTCCAGTTGGTTGATTTAGAGGTAATTTTTATTTATGCTTTTCTGTTTTTGGTGTGTGTGTGTGTGTGTGTGTGTGTGTGTGTGTGTGTGTTTTAAATTTGCAAGGCATGTACATTAGTCAAACTTTCCTTTGTCGTGACAAACACACGAGAGAAGCTGTTTGAAATGAAGGTAGATTTATTGTAGTTGATGACTTCAGAGGTTCCAACCCATGCTTGGATGGTTCCATCGCTTTGGGCTGAGGGAAGACAGACCATCATGGAGGAGAAGGAATGCCTGCTCCAGCACAGCCTGGAAATGAAGAGGAGTAAAAAGAGGAAGCCAGGGCTCTTCAAAGGCATATCCCAGTAACACACTCCCTCCAGGGAGGCCCACTTCCCACAATGCCAACACATCCCAGTGGTCCTCCCAAGTTTTAGATCCATCAATGGATTGAACAGTTGATGATACCAACACCCTCATGATCGAACCAGCTCCAGAAACAGGTTTGAAAACATACCCAGAAGCTGACAAGCAATATCAAATCCCAGTACATTATTCTATAATCTAGAACTTTCGATAATCATAGTCACAATGATCAAAGGGTTACCCAAAAATGTTATGCCTCAGAGTTTGAGATGCTCAGGATTGGGACAGGGAGAACCACTGTGGGTTTTTTTTTGTTTTTTTTTTTTTTTGTTTTTGTCTAATTTGGGGCATTTTAGCAGAAACTCCATTGGCTGTGGGCACTGTGTTTTCTCAACTGCTTTGGGAGTTTTCTGCACCTCGTCAGGAGTCGGAGGGAGGCCGCAGTGCTTTGTCTGATATCACAAGATGGATTTATAAACATGTTCCTTGGTAATGGTCCTAACCAGAGTATCTGAAATGCTCTTCCTAGAGCTCAGCTATACACCCATTGTTACTTAAGAGCTCTCTGTCCAAGAGTAAGGGGGAGCTGCTGACTCTGCCATCTACAGATGGCACTTAAATATGTGTCTTAAAATGTTGAGGGACTACTAGACACCCTAGAGTCTCGGGGGTGGGGCTCTTCTTTGTGTCACATCTTTGTCCTGGTGTATAGATGCCTCAGGTCCTATCCTCCTAGTGACTGTCCTGTGGTGGAAATTCCAAACCTTCCCCTCCCAGCTGTGCTGTGAGGAAGGTGTGATGTGGTCTGAGCTGTCTTCACATCCAGTGTGGTTTCCTTCAGTGTCAGCAGCCATTTGTCCCACTATGAATTCCCCAGATCCCCATGGCCGTACTTTATGGAAGAAATCCCAAGACTTCATCACAGTACCCGTAACAGAGGATTAAATTCCCTCTCCAGTGGGCAAACGTGAAGCTCTCAGGGTGTAGCACATAGCACTAGGGGCTCAAAGCAAATGACACGCACAGTCTCTGATACAAAGGAGAAGCAAGGCCTGAATCTCTATGCCGAACTGACACAAAAGCAGCTTCCTAGAACCTATCTTATGTGAGGGTGGGGTGGCCACTGGTGGCCACTGAGCTCCTGCCGTTGTGTGCCCAACCTCCTGCCAAGCACTTTGCATCAACTTTCTGGTGCAATCGTCAACAGTCTCCCAAGATCTGTACTCAGCCCCTCCACTTCATAGACAGGGAAACTGGCTTTTCAGAACTTGTTATGTCACCTGAAATTGCAGAGTTAGAACCCAGACTGTTGTTGGATCAAGTTTGGTCAAAAGAAGGAACAAGTGTTTGCTAAAGCCACAGCCCCCAGCTTTGGAGCCTCTCTGCCAAGGTAGTTGGGGGTTGGAGCTGGCATTAGTGATTTTACCAAGTCCCTGGTGGTTCTTATCTGTCAAGCTGGTGGGAGAGAGCAGCTTTAGTGCTGTTGTGGTTCTCTGCCCCAGCTGTAAGTTAGAATTGTCAGGGGAGCATTTAAAAGATACTGGTGCCCAGCTCCACCTTGGGACATTCTGATTTAATCGAGCTGGAATGGGACCCAGGTTTTAGTATCTTCGAGCTTTCCAGGTGCTTCGTGTGGAGAACCTCCGCTCTGTTGCTTCGGCTGATTAAAATTAAATCAGCCTGACTTACTCTACAAAAACACCGGGAAAAAGAAGAATCAGTCGGTGCTGGCCAGCTGTCTCCCACTTCCAGCCCTGCAATTGAAAGGGGGCGTGGAGAGGGGAAGGAGTAAAGCCAAACAGTCAGCAGGGTGTGACAGCAATTCTTCCTTTCCTTAGATCCCCAGCTCCTGACTGAACACCAAGGAGGCTTGAGGGCAATTAAGGTGTTGGTAGGATAGGGCTGGAGGAAGGAAGGATGCTCTTGTCTCTCACCACAATGTTCTCACACCACAGGGTGTATCAGAACCACACAGAGAGCGTGTTAAAACAGATGGCAGGACGCCAATCCTGCCTGCTCTGGTACCTTAGGACCAGGGTGGGGGCCAGATGCTCCAGGGAGGGGACCACCTTTTGTTAATGCTGGTGATCTCACTGTGCAGTTGGAGGAGAGAGCTTTCTGGCAGACCCTGTGGCCACAACAATTGCAGGAAACGCCACTGAAGCACCCACACCCATGAGCTTCTTCCCAATCATACTTCCAGACTCCAGCGATAATTCATGGCATCACTCAGCAGAGCACATGCGATGTCTGCTGGTACCTAGCAGTGTTCTAATGGCTGGTGAAAGATGGTAGACAACCAGACCATATTCTCACTCCAAGCAGCTCTCAGAAGTCACCAATGAAAAGTGATTTTTAGAATGTGAATACCGTGACATGAAGATGGTGGGCTAGGATAAATAACAAAGATGGAAGCTTTAGGTTGTGAGGGGAAGAAAGACCTTTTTAAGTGTAGGATGTTGGAGCTGAGAACTGAATGATAGAATGATCTAGGCCCTGAAGGACCTAGAGAAGAGTTCCCCCACCTCCACACATAAGACTGTTGCAACTGGGTCCTTAAAAATAATGAGGGCACCAAGGATGACCAAGAGTCGCAAGGCGGAGTGAACAGCTTGTGCAACAATTCCTAGGGCAATAGCCAGCTTGGCATATGACAGGAGCAGAAAACAAGCAGAGCTTGATGTGTGCACAACAGTCACATGTTTCTAAGCTCTGCAAGGCTCTTCACATTCATTATCTTATGGCAGTCCATGATGTAAGAGGAGAGAGGGACCCATCTTCATCTCATGCCTGAGGATGAGCTCCCTTTATCCAGTCAAACTTCCTATCAAGTGGCAGAACTCTTACAGTGATACCTATGCTTTTAGCAGTTTGGTGGCCTCAGAGAAGAGGATGGCTTTCATAGAGAGGGGGGGTGGGGATGCTGAGGGCTGAAGGGACAGGGCTGGTAATGATAATGACGAAGCTTACATCATGGTTATGCAGCCTTCCTGAGCACATAGATCCCCAGGCACTTGATTTAAAGGTAGATTCTCACTCTAGGGTCTGTGGCAGGGCTTGAGATTCTGAATTTTTGGCAAGCTCCAGCTATTCCATGGACCATGCTTTGCATAGAAGATCTTAGGTCATCATGGATGCTAACCTTGGATGTTCAGTCAGAATGGGGGTGAAGGTGTGGATTATTCATATTCTGGCTACTTGGTCAGCAAGACTATGTCCTTGGAATTAGCATCTCCCAACCCAGGGATGAAATATCAGAGGTTAGAGTCTTTTCAGACACTGATAAAATGCCCCTGGGGGAGGCAGCAGGGACTACCCCCTCCCCCTCAGGCACATTGCAAAGGCTGGAGCCCAGGCTGGTGTAAAATCTTCCTTTGTCTTAGGCGCAGCCTGGGTCAGGCCATACATACTGATGATGGCGGCGTATTGGTTCCCTGCCACTCTGATTTACGCTCAGGAGGTGCTCATCAATTCCAATAGGGAACTTGTTGAGTTATTTTAGGTTTCAGTTTTGATAGCGAAAACCACCTCCATGAAACCAGCGTTTCTCTTCTTGGTTATGTTTCCAGGGATGACATAGCTGTCTTCCAGTTCCTAACCAGCCAGATCTTGTTCCTCTCAGGGTCTCAGAGCGGCTGCCCCTCTCCAGTCTGGTCCTGCAGGCTCAGGGTCCGATTGGGACCCGGGAGAACGGCCATTATGATTATTCCAAGGGAGTGGGGCACAGCATAGATTGTTTATTCAACAGCAGACATGACATCACACTAGTCATTGTTACCTAGGGATGGGAAAAAAACTAATACTATTTGATTTGGGGGGCATTTCATGGTGCCCCACCCCAATCTCAAAAAGCACCCACTGATACAAAGTCACGGCTCCCCACCCCCCACTTATGGCCATACAGTAAACCTAGAGCCATGGTTCCCCTCCTCAGCCATAGGATCCCAAACACACAGTTCAGCACCTGTCATGATAAGCAGCTTGCCAAAGGACTTAGAGGACCTGTCACAGAAGATGCCTGAGCGGAGGCCCTTTATCAATTACCTTGAGCCCTCTCAGCTGTCAGGGGCCCACCTGGTCCAGCTGTTCAAACCATACCCATGTATTCCAGGCAAGCCCAATACTAATTTGCCAGCAGACAACAGGTGAATACCAAGTGCTTAGAAACGCTTGGCGAACGTTCCCACTTTTCCTGTGACATCCTGAAGGTCCAGCAAAGATTCCGAGGGCGCTGAGAAAGCATCCAGCTTGAACTTTTCGGTAAGATGAGCCCTAGGCCGAAATGAACAAAAATGACTGTGTCAGGCTATGTGTGTCTGCATTGTATTCAACTCAACAAACACTTATTGAGCTGTAGGAAGGAACTTTGCCAGCCACTCAAGGTGAAACAAAGATGTATAAGGTGTAGTCCTGAATTCAAGAGGATGGAAATCTGTTATAGTTGAGCCCACAGACATATCCACAGATATCTAGTACAAAGAATAGAATGTGATAAAGTCCCCATTACAGGCACGCCATGGAAGTGCAGCTGGGGGCTGGGTAAGAGAGGAGATTAACTGGAGAGTCTGCCATGATCTCCTGGTTTCTCTCCACAAAACAGATAGAATTTGAACCTAGCAATGAGCATGTTTAGTGAAACTAACAGTCACCATTAAGAATTAAGCTCTCCTGTGTCTCGGGCACTGCCTTAAGTGCTCCACAAGGGTTAGCTCATCTGGTAATCTGTTCACTCCATGATGTGGGTGCTTATGTTTATCCAGATGGTACAAATGAGACTAGAGAGGTCCAGTAAGACCAGGTAAGCTTTCCCAGGGACCGGGTGGGCCCCTGACAGCTAAGAGGGCCCAAGCTAATTGATAGAGGGCCTCTGCTCAGGCACCTTCCGTGACAGGTTCTCTAAGCCCTTTGGCAGGCTGCTCATCATCGTGACAGGTCCTGAACTGTGTGATTTCGATACTACATAGGAAGCTGGGATCTGAACTCAGGTGTCTGGGAGGCGGTGCCGCAGCTGCTCACTATGAAATTCTTTCACCTCTCTGCATAGACATTTGCTTTTCTTTCTTATCACCCTCCTGTTTAAGTCACTAATCAGCTCTGTTGAGCTTTGTTAGAAGCAGAGTAAGCACTGAGGACCTACTGAAGATGTTTGTTTATTCCTCTCCGAGGGCTTTTGAGCCACCTAATCAGTGGAGCCCTGGATGAGAGTGAGCTGCCGCAGTCTGCCTCTTGGAGCTTGGGAGAGCCCACCCAGGCTCCTCAGGCTGCAGCTCCCCGCTCCCGAGAGTCTTCATGGTTCTCAGAAGCCAGCCGAGCCAGTCTCACCCTCTGTATCTGTGGACTCCTGCCTCAGTGCCCTTTTAGGGGTCTTTGATGTAAATTATGTTGCAGAGGCCCTACCTGTCAGACTCACAGCTCCTTTTCCTCCCCTGGCTTCATGGCTTGAGACCACACAGGCCCAAGAGGCAGCATTACCGGTCTGTTGCCTACCAGTCTTGGAGCAAGCTCTGCCAGGTGTTTCTCTGTCTAGGTAGGAGAGTGTGACATTCAGAGAGGGTCTCTGTGAGTAGGAGCTGCAATTCCAGCCATGACACTGCTCCAGGAGGCTGTGCAGGCCTGGAGGAAGGGTCTATCTAGTCCTCTGCCAAAGATATATAGCCACAGTGTTGACGGCAATGGTGCTGTGAGGCAAAGACACGGCTGTGGAGCTGGGGTTTTCATGCCAACCTGGGCCAAAGTTCTGGGCTTTCATCTTCTTCCTCTTTTGGGGTGCCAAACACGACTCCTTGTCCCGATTCCCATCCCCCTTGAAAAAGGAAGAAAGATGGATCTTCCAGCCCCCTTCATCTCCTACATGGAAATCTCAACATCTGGGCACAGCAGACCCAGAGGTCCCAAGCCTTCCAAACCCTGCAATCAGTAGGCCTATGGGGGCAGGCGCCGGCCTCCCCCTCCCCCACTCAGTGACTGGCGCGAAATGGCGAGGCGGATCCATCAGCCAGGCCAGGTTCCTCTCTGCTTTGGGATTGGTCCAGGCGCGTTTTGTGTTAAATGCCGACATATAAATTTGTAGACGATCCTTGTGAGCAAATTGGATTCCTTCACAGGGCCCTTAAGTGCTGCCATTTAGCCAGATTTAACGGTAGACTCTGGCCACCGCCGCCCCCACCTCCACCCCCAACCCCACCCCAGGCTGACCCTCCACAGTCACTGGGAATCGATCCCAGGCTGCCCGCCGCCCAGACAGCCTGGGGCTCAGCTCAGCACACAGCAGCCCGGCCAGGCCCGGCGCTTCCAGCGCCTCATCTTGGCTTCCTCCCCACCGTCTCCACCTTCTCTCCCTCGCTTCTCTCCCGGCCTCCCGCTCCCTTTCTCCCCAACGGCTCCCGCCCCGCCGCCTTCCCCTCTTCCCCTCCAGCCTCTCCCTCCTCCTGTCTGAGCCGTGGCAGCTGCTTCCAATGCAGCGAGAGATGCACCAATTCATTCAGCCTCGCAGACTCTTTAAGGTCGTTACTAAATATATCAAGCAGAAGAAAAGGGTCTTTTTTCCTATCTCTGAGCAGGGAGTGTAAATGCCGGCCTTAGGATCGCAGCTCCTGCTCCCTGATCCCGTATGGGAGGCAGCCCAGGGCAGCCTGGCTCCTGAGCCCTGCCCGCAGCTCCTGGGCAAGAGCGACCCCAGACCAAGGGAAGGGATGAAGCCGGGTGGGGTAAGAAGTGCCACCGGACTCCCATGAATTAGGAATGAAATGCACTTTTTTTTCTTTTTTTTTTTTTTTGTATCTTCAAGGAGTTAAGCTGCTCTGGCGACCCCAAGAAGAATACAATTTAAACAATTTCTTCCAGAGCGATTTCTCCCCCTTTTTAAATGAATATTTTTTTCTTTATTTTTGAGGAAATTGGAAAGTGTTGAAAGAGGTCGAGATGGCAGCCCTGGAGTCAGAATTCTATTCAGGTGCTCTAAGCAATGTTGTCTGCTGTTTTTCTGAGTTGTAGGGAGGTGACCTTGCAGCCGGGAGCATTAACCAGAGGTGCTGAGCACGGGAAGAGCCAGACTCCCGTGTTGTGATCAGAAATGTACAACAAAGTTAGTCGCCTGTTACACAGCAGGGGGTGCCTGGCGGGGGCTGCTGGCAGGTCCTGCTTCATGGCAGCTTCTGGCTCTTCCCTCTCCGCCACACACTGACACAGGCTTCCTGGGCATCTCTGAGACTTCTTCCCTTCCTCTCGTGTAGGCAGAGCTGGCTGAATGAGACTTAGAGAAACACCTCCTCCATGCAAAAATATCTCCTGAATGTAGCACACAGTGCCATGGCTTAGAAGTTCCTCAAAAGGGAGATTTAAAGCTGAAGCAATAATTTGTATTACATCTTGGGGGGGAGGGGCGTTGTTTTGTTTTTAGAGAAAGGGTTTCTCTGTGTAGCCCTGACTTGAACTCAGAGATCCCCTGCCTCTGCCACCCAAGTGCTGGGACTAAAACTCTGTGCCACCACCACCCAGCTACATCTTAAAGCCAAAAGCGATGAGGTCACTAGAGAAGGTCCAGGGAAGTTATTTGTAACCTTTGGGGGGGGGGGGTTGTCAAATTTTTTAAATGCTATTTATTGCTGGGGGAGGGTGTAAAATCAGAGAACAATTTTGTAATGTTCGTTGGCTCATTCCTTCTCTACATGGTTCTGAGGATTGAACTCAGGTCATCAGACATGCTTTACTGTCTAGCCATTTTGCCAGCCTGGGAATGGCTTTATGGGACAGTGATGTGGTTGTCTCTCCAGGCAATTAGCACCTTGTCATTCTGGAAACTTACGTTGGGGGGGAAAGTTCATGAACCCTTAAGCCCTAACCACAAGTCTGCTGACCTCTGAATGAGAACTCTGAGACCAAGAAAGAGAGACTGTGGACAGTAGCATCTCAGTGAATTCCCAAAGGAAGATTCAGTGGTAGTGGTTAGAAAAATCTTGGGTCTGCAGCCACACTGCTCTGATCACCCCTGGTCTCATCTGTTCCCAGAAGAAAGATCTCCCATAGAACAGAACATTCTAGAAAAGTCACTGCAGCAGCAGACCAAAAGGAGCTCAGGATGGAGGAAATGCGATGAATTAGGTGCCTCAGAAGGTTCAGAGAACAAAAGCTGAGAAATAGTTATTAAAATAGACAGCAAGCTCTTGGTGGTGATCAGGGAGAAAGCGTCTGGGCCAGGAAAGAAGAAAGCTCCATTTTCAAGGCCAGGCGGGGAAGTGAGATGGTGGAGGAAGTAGAGAGCACACCTCCGAAACCCGGCCAGATATTAGCTCCTCTGTAGGTGGGAACTGGAAAGGAGTCTTCACGGAGGGGCTGCCTTTGAGGAGGGCTGTTGAAAGCTAAGGAAGAATTCACTGGGCACAGCGAGGGTGTGCTGGGGACAGAGAAGCGCACTCTCACAGAGATGGTGCCCTGGGAGACCATGTGATGTTTGGAGCCAAGGATAGTCTGTTGGAGTCAATGAGGAAGAGGCTAGCAGGAAGGTAGTCCCCAAAACCAGGCATGAAGCAGATAGTACAGGGACTGAGGGACCCCGTCAGGCGATGAACAGCTTTGAAGAATTTCTTAACATACCGAAACTTCTCTGTTTTTAAAAGTCATACAAGCTCATTATAGGATTATCTTTAAAATACAGATAATTATAGGGAAACACAAACACATAATTACTGTTCATATTTTGTCATATTACTTCCGTTAGCCCTTTTTTTTTCTATATGCTTTCATTAAATCAAAAGACACCTCATTTTGGAGCAGATCCTGAGATTTTGTGCCACTAAGGATGTGAAATTGGGCTTTGATACAAGCCTTTCTACCAGAGAGGATGAGATAGACAGTTCCCTTTTGGGTGGGTGGAAATGTAGTGATGGAGGGGATTTGTGTCTTAGAATTGATCGAATTAGGCTGTGTGAATTTTCATCATATTTCAAAGTTCCTGTCTTGCTTTACTTGCAATTATACCACAAGAATTCTCCAGGTTATAAAAGTATTTCTCATTTAGGTTTTTTGCATGTATATGTGTATATGCATGTCCCCATGTATAGGCGTGTGTGTGTGTGTGTGTGTGTGTGTGTGTGTGTGTGCACCATGTGTGTACTCATGTGCCTATAGAGACCAGGGGTCAACATTGTCTTCCTCAGTCACTCTCTACCATCTTTACAGAGGCAGGGTATATCACTTGAACCCAGAACTTGCCAGTTTGGTGGCAGTAGGACCTATAGTCGGCTTGCTCCAGAGGCCACCTGTCTCCTGCTCCTACATGCTGGAATTACAAGCATCATTGTGACACCCTTTGGCGTTTCCTTAGGTCCTGAAGGTTCTGAAGCCCTGTCCTAACACCTGTAACCACGAGCATCTTCCCACTGAGCCATTTCCTCACCCCACAAGGTGGTTTCTAATAGCTGTATAATACCCCATCACATGGACATTCCAGTTTACACAGCCATTTCCTATCAACAGATACTTTATTGGGTTTTTCCCCATCATTATATATAATATGCATAATGCTGTGCATTAAGTTTTTTGTTGTTTTTCATATTTTACCCTGGGGTAAATGTGTCCTACAAGCTAATCACTGACTATGGAATAATAAGATTTATCTTTGAAAAACATATATTGATGCTTTCTCCAAGCTATATCATAAGCTGTTGATGGGCTTAAGTGTGGCTGTGTTTAATCCAGTGGCTTTTTTAGAAACTGTGGTAAAATACACGCCATAAAGTTTATCATCATAACCGTTTGTAAACATTCAGTCCGGGGCATCAAGTACATTTTCCCATGCTACCGTCACCACCACCAGCTGCTCAGCCTTTTCACCTTTGCAAACGGAAACCACCATGGTTAATGGATGGCGCATCAGTCCCCTTGCCTCAGCCCCTAGCAGCCACCATTCCACTCTGTGTGAATTTGGCCATGCCAGGTACCTGTCATTTGTGTACTTATACAGTAGTCACCCTTTTGTGACTGGCTTATTTTGCTTTACTTAATGTCCTCGAAGTTCGTGTATGTTGTGTGTGTGTTACAACTTCCTTCCTTTTTAAGGCTAAGACTCCACTGGTGTATATCGCATATTCTGTTTCTTCACTTATGTATCTCTTTGCACAAATTTTTGTCTGACTTTTGACTCTCTCTCTAGAATAGATTGCTAGTCATCAGTCAAAAGGTATGAAAAAGTTTTGACTCGATATCTATCACCACCTTGCTTTGCAAAAATGTTTGACAAAGTTTTTACATGACACTTTCATTGTATAAGTGCGCATGTCAGCATTCAACATTATTTGATTAGTTTTGTTATTTTGATAATAGAAATATAGCGTGATGTTGTTTTAACATACATTTCTTTGAGTGTTCCTAATGAAGGTATATGTGTATATGTGAGTGTCCTCTTTGTAAATTGTCTTTTCATATCCTCTGGTCACTTTCCTATTGAAGATGTAGTGTTTTCCTTATTGCTTTAGATGCCTTCTTTATAGATGAATGATTAGGGCAGTGAATCACCAATATTTTCGCAGCGCCTCCTGTCTGTCCCAGGCACTATCCAGGCAAAGGTGTCATTCCTATAAGCCATCAGACAAAAACCCCTGTCCTCATGGAGTCTGTATCCTAGTGAGGAAGGAAGACATTAAACAACCCATGCAATGGTACACATGCTCCCGAGTTACTATAGGGAAGGGCTGGGGTTGGGGTATCCCCAGAGGAATCTGAGCAAGCCCCAAAAAAGAAGAAGAAAGGGAGGAAGGAAACCTTCCGGTTATCTTCAGAGAGTGTCTGAAGAAAAGGTTGCATCCGGAATAGAGGCCTGGAGGCAGGAACGTAGGAACGGTCTCAAAACGAGAACAGTGAGATGGAAGAGATGAAGGAGAACGGGCAGGGCCTCAGTTAGGCTGGTCCTGGGGCAGCTTTCTAGTCTGTTTCCACTGCTCTCACAAAATACTTGAGACAAGGCAATTGATAAAGAAAAGGCTCCTTCTGTTCACCACATGGAGGCTGGTAGTCCAATAATGGACGGCTTCATCTGGTGAGGGCTCCTGACAGAAGCAGAGAGGCAAGAGGGCACCGTGTAAGAGGACAAGGTCAACACAGGGCAGGGTGCAGACAGCCTGCTCTCCCAGTGACTAATCCAACCTCCTAGAGAGGAATTAACCCATTTAATGACTTCATCCACCTCCCCACCCCACCACAACGGAATTTCAACATGAGTCTCTCAGAGGGGACAAACCACAATCAAACCCTCGTGGTACCGTTGCTCAGGCTCGGGCTTCCTTCTGTTAGTGAGAAGAAGGCTGTAGGAGAGGAATTTTGAGCCAACAGTGACTCACTTTAAAAGCACCATTCTGATTTTCAGGTTGAAAATAGACTGAAGGCAGTGGCGGAGAGATGCTCAGTGGTTAAGAGCACTCGCTCTCGCAGAGGAACCCGGGCTCAATTCCCAGCACCCACATGGCAGCTCACAACCATCCTTAACTCCAGTTCTGGGGGATCCAAAAACACCCATACCCTTAAAATAAAATAAATACATATTTTTTAATTGAAAAGAGAGAAAGAAAATAGGCTGAAGGAAGGCAAGGAAAGCCAACTGTGGGAGCTGTTAGGGAGTTCTCACGGTGATGCAAATGAAAGCGGTGACTTAGACCAGTCAGCAGAGTGTGGGAAATGGCCAGTGTGCACTGTGAGGCGGGGCTGATGGTGCATGCTTATGGGTTGGGGGAGGGGTGAGAGGTGATGGAAAAGACTTCAAGCTTTTGGCCTGAGCACCTGGAAGTCAGAAGTTGAAGGAGGAAAGACAGCGGGAGTGGATCCAGATGGGCGGTTGGGAGCTCAGTTTTTGACAAGTTAAGTTTGAAATGTCTATTAAACATTCAGGAGCGATGTCGAGTAGGCAGCTGGATATATGAGTCTGGAGTTCAGGGAAGAGGTCTGGGGTAGAGATATAAATTTAGGAGTTGTCAGTGTATAGCTGGTATTTAAAGCCCTGACACTGTGTGAGGTCACCAAGGAGTGGACTAGATAGAAGAGCAGAGATAGTTACCCAGGGACTGAGCTAGCTGCCAATATCAGGAGGGATTGAGAACACTAAAGGGTACCAGGCTGGGAGTGTCATGGGTGGGGGAAAAAAGATCTGATCAGACCTTGTGTTTCAGATCAATGGCTTGGTAGACTCACTGATTTATCCCATTTCTTCTGTGCAGAAAAATTCTGAGTGTTTCCTATCAGGGCTTCCCCAGCAGGCAATGGTTAATGTCTCAGATTTCCATGGTTACATTTGACCAAAGATCAGCCAACTCTTTAATCTCAAAACTCATCACCAACAGGGCGGAGCACATCGGCAGCCCTTTGATACTGGCAGGGGAAAACGCAGTCTTGGGAGAAAGAAAGGGAAAGGGAGGGAGAGAGGCCCAACGGGAGGTGGGGGTTGCGGTGGCCGCCCTGTCCCCATCCACCAGTTTCTTCCCTGAAGTAACTGTCAGGGGACTACAAGAAGAAAGAGCACCAAACACCTGGGAGGCTCTGTCAGCTTATTTTCCCTGGTCCCCAAAACCCCTGAGCCCAGGAGATTCTCGAACCTTCTCCTTCCTGCCTCAATGAGAACATTCGCCTTCAATAATGACTACCTTCCAGATTGGATCTGGTATTGAATAGCTGAGCAGGGCCCGCCAGTACGTGGCTTCTCCCTGTAGCTCAGACGCATACCCATGCTAAGAACAGCCACATAATCTGTTACCCAATCCAGAATACTTTTGACATTGGAGGGCATGAGGGGGATTTTCTAAGATTTCCCAGAGCAACACGCATCAGTTTCAACCGAGACTGTTCTAGGCAAATTCTAGCATTAAAAACACCACTGGTATTCCACATGTTGTTGAGAAATTCTGGTATCAGGGTCACCTAGGAGATGATGTTAAAAACAAAAACTGGATGCTATACCTCAAACAACCCACAGTTGGATGTTTTGTGTGTGTGTGTGTGTGTGTGTGTGTGTGTGTGTGTGTGTACATTGTCCATGTGGGTGTGGATGCACATTGGGCATCATCTTTAAGAATACCATCCACCTTCTGTGAGACAGAGCCTCTTGCTAGCCTAAAGCTCACCAATTATGCTAGGCTGGCTAGTCTGGGATCCTTCTGTCTCCAGTTCTCCAGAACTAGGTAGACAAACACATGTCACAACACCCAGAATTTTTACGTGGGTCCTGCGGATCAAGCGCGGGTCTTCGTGCTTGCAAGACGAGCACTTTAATGACCAAGCTGTCTTCTCAGTTTCCACAGCCTGTCTTTTTCAGTGCTCACCCTGGTGAGTTCTCTGTGCCCTCCATCTTTGCGTGATTCATGGGCAAGGCTTTCTCAGGGGGAAGAACCACTAGGTGAGGGGTCTCCTGTCTTGTGCGGAGTGGCCCGCTTTCTGACACATCCTAAGATGGAGTAGTGTTGCCTTCCTGGGGGACCTGGCCTCTCACATGCTCAGGACTGTCTATCCCTTGTTTCTTTGCCTTGACTTCTCAGCTGCCCCCCCTTTCCTGACTAGACTCTAAGCCACAGCAGTGAACACAAAGAATTGTCCCTCTGCCTGTGCATACCCAAGATTCTTACCGAGACAGCAGGGTTAACTCCTCAGATACCAACACCCTGGCAAGCATCCCTCCCACCAGCCAGCGGCATTCTCCTTTCATAATCCATTCTGGCTGTCATCTGTGAATTTAAACCTTTTTGAGTGTCATTTATATTTTAATCCTGTTTTCTCTTCTCTGGATTACAAATGCTGTAAATTTTCTACCTGTTGGCAGTGCTTCCTTCATTTCCCCAAGTGCCAGCTCTTTCTCCTTGCACAGATCTTAGATATTGGAAATTAGAAAACCGTGAATCCTCCTGGCAAGACACGGATAGTGTATATGTGCCTTTCCTTACATAATACTTCTATCTCAACCTTCAGAGGACCGGACAGGACCCAGAACACAGTTAAATTGAACTTGCTTTCCCAATTCTGCCCACCATCTCTCCCCTTTCCTTAGAGATGCCTGGCCTACTTGAATAGTCTTAGTTACAGAGAGCTCACTACCTTTAGAGGCAACCAGCTTCAACTTAGCAGAATTCCTTTTTGTTATTTAGAGATCAGCCTCACCTAGGATAGACTGATCATGGAGGAATGTAATTGGAGACATCAGTGTGAGCTCACATTTAGCCTAGTGTGGATACAGATGGCTACCTGTAGGAATATTTAGAGGTACATATGCATGGGTTAGTGTACATATATGTAGTTCCTTACTATGTCATCTCAGAGACCCTAAAAGCAACTGACACCCCAACAGCACCAAGAACGCCACATCTTGGTTTAGAATACTATTCTCCAATCAAAGAACCAAGGATCCTTGGAGAAATGGCTGAGTCTAGGACTAGGACAGGTAACATACAAGATGAGCCAGCAGCATAGGGAAGTGGCAATGTAGGGAAGTACTTACAATCTGCACAGAAGGAATGTGTCAGGGAGACACAACGTCAGAGGAACCAAAGATAGCCAAAGACCTCCAAGAGCTAACGCTGGAGCACTCTGCCTAGCAACCTAAATGAAGTATTGGATTATAACCAGAAGTGGAAAATAAATATCAATGAATCTCCACTGATATAAATAAATGATTGCATAGATAAATGCATGGGAAAGGACACATAAATCTCCCACATAGAAGAATTCAAAAAAGCTCATGTGGTTGCTCTGTCTTTGAGCAAGGGAAGCATAACCCCCTGATCCTTACATGTGGGCTCTGCCTAGTGACTTCCCTCGGAGTGTTACATTGAGGGGATGGTTTGACTGCACCACAGAGAAACTCAGCAGACACCGTCTCCACCAAGTGATCAAGGTGAATATCAACAAAATTAAGTCATGAACTCTCAGACACGAAGTGATGGAAATGACAGGTTATCTCTGTGGTCATCCTCTTCTAACCCATTAATACCAGTCTAACTATGAGATAAACATCAAGAGACATTCCAAAACAATACCTGACCAGTACGGGTCAAAACTGGAGAGATCATTAAAACCAGGGATGGTGACTGCCTGTGACAGTGAAGTGGCAATAAGAAGATCTGACATCTAAGTGTGATATAATATGACGCCCTGGATGGGATCCTGAGGACACTGGTACATTCTGGGGAAATATGAACGAAGTCTAACTATTAACCAATAATAGTAGCTCAGTATTGGTTCAGTAATTATGACAAATGTAGCATACTGATGTAAGATATTAATGATAAGGGAAACTGGATATGACATATGGGAACCGTCTGTAATGTGTACACAATTTTTCTATAAATCAAAGACTATCATAATCTAAAAAAAATTTTGTTTGAAAAAGAAAATCAGCCTTCCTTACCTTCATGCAGGGCTTGAGTCTGGCCCTGCTTTAAAACAATGGAGAAATGCCCCAGAGTCAGCTCCGTTCCTTGGCTTCCATCAATATAGGAAATAATCAAGATAATCAACTTACAATGAGGTAAGGCTTACGTGGTTCACATTTTGGTTCTATTCATAATTGATTGGCCCCATCATGTGGGTCTTTGTGCATGCCAGGGTCAGATAGCAAAGTGAAGCCACTCACCTCATCAGCCAGGAGTGGGGAAAAAAAAAAAGTGAGGAGGGAGCCTGAGTCTCACAAGCCCCTTCAAGGACAAACTCCCAATGACCTAAACATCTCCTGCTAGGCTCTGCCCCCTAGTGATTCCATTAACTCTCAATACTGTCTCCTCTGGGACCATGGCTTCATAACACAGGACTTTGGAGGATACTTAAGATCCAAACTGTAACACCTGGTCAGCCCTGTGTCCTTCAAGGACACTTCCCAGTGGCAGCCTTCAGATTCACCTTTCTTTTGTCCCATCTGCCACCCAGTGTCCAAGTCAGGCTTTCCATCTACTTCACCAGATCCTCTGAGACATGTTTGGAGTGTTTCTCACTGACCAGCTCACATGTTGAACATCTGCCTACCCAGAGTCACAAAGGTGGCAGAATTGAACACAATGCTCTGAGTTGGGTTGGTAAGAATGAAAGGAGAGAGTAGGGAAAGAAAGGAGGAATAGCGAGGAGAGAAGAGGAAGAGGGGGTAGGGAAAGAAAAAGGAGAAAGGAATTTTCTTGAAATAGTGAGCATCCCAGTGTTGGAAGTATTTGAGTACTGTTGGCAGCCACAATGAAAGGGAGGACTTAATTGAAGCTAATTAAAATTGAGTTGAAAAGGCAGTTCAGTCCAGTGTTTATTGTCTCAGTGGGGCACTCACCTGCTCTTGCCTCAGTTTCCTTGCGTTTAAAATGGGGTAGACTCTTGGGCATATACCCAAGGAATGCTCAATCACACCACAAGGACACACACTCAACAATATTCATAGCAGCATTATTTGTAATAGCCAGAACCTGGAAACAACCTAGATGCCCCTCGACCGAAGAATGGATAAAGAAAATGTGGTACATATACACAATGGAGTACTACTCAGCAGTGAAAAACAAGGACATCATGAAATTTGCAGGCAAATGGATGGAACTAGAAAATATCATCCTGAGTGAGGTAATCCAGACTCAGAAAGACAAACATGGTATGTACTCACTCATAAGTGGATACTAGATGTAAAGCAAAGGATAACCAGACTACAACCCACAGCTCCAGTGAAGCTAGCCAACAAGGAAGACCCTAAGAGGGACGCATGGATCACCCTGGGAATGGGAAATAGATGAAATCTCCACGAGTAAACTGGGGATGAGTGTTGAGCAATGGAGGGTAGGAGATGGGGAATGAGAACATAAGGGAACGGGATGGTCGAGCTGGAACAGGGATGGAGTGGGAGAGCAATGAAAGAGATACCATGATAGAGGGAGACATCATGGGGATAGGGAGAAACCAGGTGCTAGGGAAGTTTCCAGGAATCCACAAGGATGACCCCTGCTTAGACTACTAGCAATAGTGGAGAGGGTGCCTGAGCTGGCCTACCCCAATAATCAGATTGGTGAATACCCTGTCATCATAGAGCCTCCATCCAGTAACTGATGGAAGCAGATGCAGAGATCCACAGTTAAACACCAGGCCAAGCTTTGGGAGTCCAGTCGAAGAGAGGGAGGAGGGAGTATATGAGCAAGGGGCATCAAGATCATGGTGGGGAAACCTACAGAGACAACCAAACCAAACTAGTGGGAACTCATGAACTTTGGGCCAACAGCTGTGGAGCCTCCATGGAACTGGACTAGGCCCTCTGCATAAGCAAGACAGTTGTATAGCTTGATCTGCTTGAGGGCCTCCCTGGCAGTGAGATCAGGATCCATCCCTGGTACATGAGCTGGCTTTTTGGAGCCCACTACCTATGGTGGGACACCTTGCACAGCCTTAATGCAGGGGGAGGGGCTTGGACCTGCCTCTACTGAATGGACCAGGCTCTGCTGACTCCCCATGGGAGGCCTTGCCTTGTTAGAGCAGGGAATGGGGGGTGGGGGTGGGTTGCAGTGGGGGGAGACTGGAGGAGCGGGAGGAGGGAAGAGAAGGGGATCTGTGGTTGGTATCTAAAATGAATTTTAAAAAATCCTTAATAAAAAAAAATAAAATAAAATAAGGGTAGTAGTGGACCATAGGTATAGCAAATTAAATAAACTGATATGTACAAAGGATTCGGCACACATTCGGTCACCTAGTAGATTCTATATAAACATTTACTATTATTCCCAATTGTTTTAGTATTTGTCTGAGTCTCAGTAGAAGACCTTCTACCAGCCCGTCACCACTCACTCCTGACTCGTGCGTCTCTTTTGAGTCTCAGCTCTGACACCCATCATTGGCTTCCTCTCTCAACTCTATGTCATCCGCCCATTTGATTGGTGAGCCCATCAGGATCCCCTTCCCAGTCATCTGTGTGACTACTCAGTGGACAGAGGTGAAGGGCAGAGCCCCATGGCAAGTGTGATGCGGTGATAAAGGCTCGACTCCTACCAGCTGGGCTGGTGTCAGGCCAAGTGGAATGAAATAGCCTCCATCTCTGAACACCAGATTCCTCCCGCCACAAATCATGACAAGCGCCTTACAAATGCTAATGACCAACTGTCTTTGGTTTTAAAGATGATCATTTCAGGAGCACCGGGGTAAATGATGGGCTCAGTAGTTACCGAAAAAGAAGTTAGAGGTGCTGGCATCCGAACTTAATTAGACACCTGTGCTCTTTATACAGCCTGATAAGGTCAGGCAAATACATTCAGCGTTAATAACATTATCAGCATGGCATGGTCCGCAAGGCTTGCCAAAGTCGATACGTCAAGTTTTTGTGGCTGGGAACATGTGTCTTCTATTCACACTCAGGCTTGTTGCTTACGTGCCAGCAGCTGGTGCCACATCTGGAAAGGCTGTTTGTGCTGTGGTTTCTTTTCTCCTATGAGTATTTTATGGGACACCCTACCCCACCTCAATCCTTTCAAAAGAAAAGGGCTCATTCATCCATTCTCCAATGGGCTGTCAAGCAGCAGCCCTGTGCATCCATCCACTGCAGGCAACCAGTGCAAGTAAGACCAACACAGGCCGTGGAGCAGCGGTCCTAAAACATTTCTGTACAGACTCATCAATGGGGAGTGGCGTGCTTGGGAAAGAGGCATCACCAGCTGTGTTAGAACTGGGGCTGCGAGTGTACAGCCTGGGATCTATATTTCCCATGTACCCTTGGGGCATCTGATGAAAGAGACAGAGTAACTTAAGGGCTCAGAGACTCACTAAGCCTAGAGCATATGTCCAATACCAGATCACTAGTGTGACTAGCAAAGGTTTTGTTTGTCTGTTTGTTTTGTTTTTGCCATGAGTGAGAAACAGAGACATCTGGATGTCAGTTCTCCAGACAGGAGAACAGGAAGGGTAAACTAGCAAGAGGAACCAGCTTAGGCCAGACAATGGACCCCTGAGAGACTCAGTGAGTGGAAGGGGGCAGCAAGGACATCAAGGTCTGGGTTTGAAAAGACAAGGACAGTGAGATGGCCCAGCTTGACCACCTGAGTTTAAGCCCCAGATCCCACAGTAGAAGGTGAGAATTG
>CABHPP010131492.1:0-13594 GCA_902168425.1 Peromyscus attwateri | reverse complement strand
CACTATCAACACCCCTCACCTCTCCTAATGGTGGTGCACTATCAACACCCCTCACCTGGACGGAGGCAGGAAAACTCACTGTTGACTGCAGGGTGTGGAATAGGACTAGGTAATCTGGTCCAGTTTAAGTCTGAGTAAAAAAGACAGAGGAGGGAGGGAGGAGGAAGGGGGGTGGGAGGAAGGGAGGTGGGAGGAAAAAGAGAGAGAAAGAGAGAGATACTTGACATAGTTTCAGATATGATGGGTGCAGGAAAACAATGCACAGTTCATTTACAACATGGAAGAATCAATTCAGTAACTGTAACAACTGGGTAGGAACTGTGACCAAAGTATTGTCACCATTCATGCTGTGCAAAACTTGACGACAGGTACCTGAATAAGAGAGAGAAAAAAGGCCGGGCAGTGGTGGCGCACGCCTTTAATTCCAGCACTCGGGAGGCAGAGGCAGGCGGATCTCTGTGAGTTCGAGGCCAGTCTGGGCTACCAAGTGAGTTCCAGGACAGGCTCCAAAGCTACACAGAGAAACCCTGTCTCAAAAAGCCACCCCCCCCCAAAAAAAAAAGGAAAAAGAGAGAGAGAAAAAAGACCACGTTATGAAAGAACAAGGGGAACAAACCAGATCGAGAGCAGAAGGGACATGGAGGCCCATGGTCACAAACCAAGGCTGAAAGTGGCGTCTTTATACACCCATGTTAACGTCTGCCACCTGTAAAGACAGAATGGGCATCGCTGAAGGATCGATTACAAGTCCAAATCTGAAATTCCCCAGTGTAAGAAACGGTGGAAACAGAGGTTGTGTTTGTCAGTTTATTTTCTTTTTGTGGCATAATGTGTCCTGAACAGAGAGAAGCTTATTTATAATTTTTGTTTATTCAACTGAACTTGATTACTAAGATTTATAGTTTTCATTGAAAAAAAAAAACCACCCTTGAATACTGCCCAGATTCTACTGATAATGTCATAGAGCACACCATATATTTATTTGTTGTTTTCTAAAACAGGAACCAGTTTGAGTTCCAACAGTAATAATTTGGGCCAGTAAAAATTTGGAGGAAATGATGTAAATAAAGGATACAAAGAGATTATAACCATTAGAATAATTAACAGAATGGAAAAGGATCCATTATTAAAATAATTGATGGTTCTAAAAGGAGGAAGCAAAGGACATACAAATGTATTCAAAGATCTAATATAAGAGAACGTCCTCAAGGTGAAGGAAACTGCCCCCCCCCCCCGACAGCATAGTATAGCAAAAAAAATTATGTGAAGTGTTTGTCAAAAGTTCCAAGTCTCCATACTTCATCACAGCAATATGATGGCAGAAAATGCCAGAGTGATGTCCACAGAGACCTGACGGGGACTGACTATGGTCTAAGTACAGTAGAGCCTGCAAAGACCAGTTGAGTGGAAATGGGACAGACTGACAGCTTCACGTGTAAATTAAAACAGAGACACAACTCACCTGAAAATAACTTCACACTTTTCTGGATCACCCCAGAAATTAATTAAAAGCTTAGGTTCTACCAAAACTCACGGATAGAGTCACTGTGGTGTGTGCAATGGGCCATTTCAGGTCACCTCGTCTACTTACTTATAGAATTTAACAAATGCTACACATAGTAGTTCCGTCTTTCCAAACCACAGAATGCTGGATTCCAGTGTCCTCCTCTCTTACAAGTGGATGATATCTAGTATTTCACCTTTATATTTTAAAAATATTCTTTCAGGGGCCGGGGAGATGGCTCAGCCAGTAAACAGCTTGCTGTGAGTTGGGTTCCTCTGGCACCCGTGTGAAAAAGCTGGGCATTGGGGTGTGTGATTTTTAACTTCAGTGCTAGGGAAGGAAGGACAAGGAGGATCCCCAAAGCTTGCTGGGCAGCCAGTCTGGCTGAATTACCAGTTTCAGGCTCAGCAAGACCTCCTGTCTCAAAAAACATGATGGGGCGCTTCCACACATCTCTACCCCTGCTCTACTCCCACACAATTACTCATGACTAATCTTTTATTGTCCTTTGCAGTCACCATGTAGAGATTCTGACAAAACATTTTTTTTTTTTTAGTTTGTTTTTTTTCTTGGCTCATCTTTGCACACTGTGTCTTGGTAAACTGAACTTCCTGCCTCCTGAAGTAAGTACATCCTTTGGTAGATACTCTAGAGAGGGGAGGGCATGTCCCGTTTGGTTCTGTTTGGAAAGTCTGTATTTTGCCTTCATTTTGGGAAGTTAATTTCATGGGGCCCACAGGTACCTTAGTACTTTTAAAACAGGATTTTCTTAGCATGGGGTCTTGAGGGAAGTTGTTGAGGAGGCTCTGCCCACACTTACTGTTGTTCACCTGCAGGTAATGCCAATTTCCTTTTTGGATGCTTTAGAGGATCGTCCCCTTCAGGATGATTTCTTCTATACACAGGAAGTTTCTCCCCTTCCCACTTCTCTTGTTTGCTCTTCCTCTCCCCTCCCTTCCCCTCCTCTCATTTCTCCTCCCCTCTCCTCCCCTCCCTCTATCTTGTCCTCTCTCTCTTTCCTTATCCTTTCCAGTTTCCATGTTTCTTCCCCACACCAGCCTTTTGCTTTTCTTTTTTCCTATACTGCCCCAAGTGAACTTTAGAGTATATACTATTTGAAATCAAAATCAAGGAAATTTTAATTTAATTGGAGTTTCATTTAGCATAGAAATTAATTTCAAATAAATTGATATCTTTAGAATGTTTAATATTCAAATTCAGTTAATACTACTTGTACCCATTTGCACATGTCTTCCCATTTATGTTTATTTATGTATCTAATTACCTTGAATAATTTTTGTGGAATGTTTCTATTTTGAATAAATTATTTCCCTTTTAATTTGGTTATTACAACATTACAGAAATCATATTTTTATATTTTTTCTGTTTGGATAGGTGAGAATCTCTCTATATATATGTATTAAAAAAAGTTGAACAATATCTACAGAAATAATAAGCAATTGGATTTCTTACATTCTACCAGAAAAAGTTTTATTTTATTAGACATAATTGCATGACCAAACAGTACATTTTATTTTTAAATAGGCAAGGAAAGAAAAGTAGTAACTGAATATGATTAAGAGAAAAAAAACTTAATATATTTAATTTTCTGCCTAAAAGTTAGATTTGACTATAGAAATTTCTGGCAATAATTATTGAATCAAGTTTAAATGGAAAAATAATTGCATAGTATTCCTGAATGTGTTCAATTAGATTTCAAATGATTATCTATCTATCTATCTATCTATCTATCCATCCATCCATCTATCTGATACTTTCAGATAGTGAAAACTTCCCCAGCAGAGGAAGTAGAAATCATGTGTGAGATATTATCAAATATACCCAATTATATGAGTACACCCAAACCAATATGAGTGAAATCATACTCAAAATAAAAAATAATTTGATAATAGAAAGTAAACAATCAATTTGTAGTTTAGAAATACATGAAAAAGCTTAAGTACCTGCTGGGTTTTGTAAAATCAAAACATATCAGACCAATTTACTTCTTTTATGATAGTCCACAATGATAAGAAACATTTGAAAAGCCCAGTCTATCCTGATTTCAGCAAATGCTTTTGTTTTATTGCATATAATGTATTATCTAGAAGGTAAGAAAATATGGTGTGGTGTACAGTTCCCAATGGCCACTTATTAAACAGTTTCAGCTGGACACTTATATTAACAGGCATAGGGACATCAAAGGAGTCTTCTGAAGTCAATACATTGATATAAAGCCTGAATAAAAGATTTATTATACCACTAATGCACCTACTTGCTGCTGTCTGGGGCTCAATAATTTTCAAGTCAGTCTTGATATATTTGATGAAATGATTATAAAACATTAACACTGGTGGAGAAGACTATAAGATGTGAGTAATACTTTGCAACCAGCAACAGGGCATGGAAAGACTAAATTGGTGAAATTTTAAAGACTTCCCAGCTGTTTTATGGGATGGACGTTGATTTGAGCTATAACTATTAGTTAAAAGACAGGGGGAAGGAAGGAAGGAGGGAAGAAAGGAAGGAAGGAGGGAAGAAAGGAAGGAAGGAAGGAAGGAAGGAAGGAAGGAAGGAAGGAAGGAAGAAGAGAGGACAGGCAAATACGAAATTTTGTTTTTATGTGTATGTCATGCAAGGTAGAAAAATGTCAGTGGTTCTACCCAGTTCTAACCATGTTGTTGATTAACATTATGTCAACATTTCACAGGCTAAATCTGGCCCTCGTCCTAAGTTTAAACACCCATGATTTCTACATTTTAGTTAAGTGTTCGACCACTCACCTATATGCCCAATCCTGACTTTTACATTTTTAAATGATCAAAAATACAAATTTCATGACAGAAAAGATTATATGAGATTCACCTTTGGTGGCCATAATAAATTCTTATGATAACAGAAACTCAGCAAGCCCGTTCTGATGTGTTCTCATTTGTGGCTACTTTAACATCTCGGAACCACAGTGTTTGAGTAGATTAGGCTAAAACCATACTATTCATGAAGCCTAAAATGATTGCTGTTTGGCCCTTTTGGGGGAAAAAAATCTTCTGACTCTTGACCTCTCTGATTGCAGCCACTTGCACAGTGCATTAAATTTACCTCCAGCATCTAGAAGTTTTCCTTGTTGTAATAGAAATGAACACCCCTAGGGTCCGCTGATGAGTACAAACGGCACATCCTTTGCAGAGTCTTTGACATGGCTTTGGGTCCACAGAAGAACACACCAATGCTGCTGCTGCAGGGGCGGTAAGAAAAGGAGAGAGTGTTACCTGGGCAAGGCCAGCAGGAAGCCGTGACAGGCCCAGGCAATTAGGAAGCAGCATGGTGGCAAGGTTATTTATTTATTTTCTTGTCTGTACCAACTTCCTTTTTCCTTAACATCCTTTCTGCTTCCAGTACATTGCTCCCATCAAGATTTCCAGAGCTTCCTGATTCCCAGAATCACAGGAGTCAGGGACTCAAGAGGCCAGAGGCCGGAGGGGGCTGTGATATAATAATACAGGGGTTTGTGATACAGTGGGTTTTGGTCAGGTGAGCTTGATCAACATCTTCTTGGATCTGTGGATAAAATGTACATTCCAGGATCAGGACTTTTGACCAGTGTCCTTATCCTGGGACCTGACTTAAGTAGACAAAGACTATACATTTGCTGAAGGAATGAACATATGGTCATGTTAATTATTGCCTGCATGGTCTTGGGCAGGGCTGGAGGCCTTGTATTTATAATCTAAAGATAACAATTACATTGTGTGTTTTAAAGAAAGCAAAATAAGACAGCATATTCAAAAAGTTTTTAAAAGGGTTAGTTATGACTAACGTCTTGTTCAACCTTGCCGTTTTTAGAGATAATAAAATTGATATTAAAGCCATAACAACTTGATTTATTTATCCTACTAGAATTCAATTTGGACTTAAATGAAGAGAATGGAAGGGACAAAGCGTTGCTGCAGATGCAGTTTCCCAGACATTGTCATCTCTGACCCTTGCACTTCAGAAAATAGTGGAGAGGACATAGCTTTGCATCACATCACAAGAGTGCTCCTGTCCCTTGGGACTCTGCTCCCTGTATCAACAGGGCACTGGTTCAGGGGTTCATATTGTCTCCTGAAGTCAGGACACGCTGACCTCTATTGGAAAGTACAAAGGCCACAGCTCTCCTCCCTTGTATTCAATATTATTGTGCCCTGTGGCATCTTCTCTTCCTAGTCTCCAGTATATGCTGAAGTAGTTACTCAAGTCCAGATCAGAAGTACCTGTATTACTGTGTATAAAATTGTTAGGCAGACTGTTAAATTGCAGATTCTTTGGCTGGGATCCATGAAGAGTGTTTGGTGTGAAGCCAGGTAATATTGAGGCAGATGGCCCTGTAAGCCGTACTGCCTCAGAGAAATTCTTCAGATCCAGGGCCAGCCCACTCTACTGCCTCTGTTCCTTCCACCTGGCTTTTGTTAGTGTTTGTATAGCCCTGCTCTGCTTCGATTATACAGTGGCATGATTCTCTACCATACATCAGAGCCCTGTTTTAACAACATGCTCCAGGACCATGACGCCCATGGTAGAAGGTGATGGTTTAATCACATTTCAAGCTAGCTTCAAAGCAATTCACCAAATGGTTTCATCTACAAATAAGAATGTTTCCAAAATGTCTAAGTGCTACTTTCATAGACATCCTTCCTATGACTTAATTTATGAAATTTTTTTTCCAAAAGATGTTTTATACTAAATAATTTGACTTGAGGCAATTTTCAGGTGTTTATGGAACTAGAAGATAAATGGTTTAAGGAGGTTGATGATGTGGGATGTCTCTCTGTATGCTGTGAATATGTGTTACTCCCATTGGCTAATAAATAAAGCTGCATTGGCCTACGGCAGGGCAGGATGGAGCCAGGCGGGAAAATCCAAGAGAGACAGTAAAATGAGAAAGGAGAGTGGGGGGAGTCACCAAAGCACCGTCCAAGGAGCAACATGTAATGGGACACAGGTAAAGCCATGGAGCACATGGCGAAACATAGATTAACAGAAATGGATTAAGTTATAAGAGCTATCTAGCAAGAAGCCTGACCCATAGGCCATACAGTTTGTAAGTAATATAAGCCTCTGTGTGTTTACTTGGGACCAAGTGGCTGTGGTACTTGAATGGGAGAGATTTGTCCCGACTGCTGGCTGAGCAGAACCGGAGAAACTTCAGGCTACAAGGTTTATGTCTCCATCATTTGGCTACTGCAAGTGTTGGGCACATTAATTATTTCCCCAAAGCCCTATTACTTCATGTATATAGTCAGAAGCATTCGAGATCTTTCCTCTCAGGATCTCCTCTGCACTCCCAGCTTCTCTCTGAGGATGAAAAGAGGCATAGCCAGCCTGCCTTGGCCCTGTTTTTGGTCCGTGGTGGTCTCTGTAGCTGTTAGTTCTCGGATATCAGTATCACACGTGTCTGCAGGGCTTCTCCTGCTCCACAGAGTTGAACAGAAGATGGGAAGTGGGGTGTGAATGAAGGGGATTGGTCTTTTGAGCTCTGGACAGAGACATCTGAGCGGAAAAAGGTCAGGCAAGGCCCTTCCTGATGAGGAGTCATAGCTTTGCTTTGGGCATGATGTGCAGAGGTATCCTTGCATTCATTTTCAAAGGTGCTGTTATGGGTGGTGATATTTTTCCCATTAGCGTGAATGTCACCAAAGAGGTTGCCACTGGCCTGTTCCCAACAGGTTGTGACTGCCCTTTCATTTTGTAGCCAGAGTCACTGTTCGAGAAGCCGGTGGTGTGCTTTGATAACCTGCCTTTAAGACCCCATTTCAAAGCATCCTGATTGTGGGCTGCCAGGTGTACCACTGGTGTTTCCAGTGCCTCACAGCTCTTCTGCCTCTTTGAAGCTGTGACTGTTGCACCGCACAGCTAAGTACAAATGTTTCTGTCCTCAGCGTCCATAGCTGTCATGGTTATGCAGTCACCAGAAAGTCTCCAAAAGGCCATTCATTATCCACCCTTGACTGTGACCTAGAGGTCAGCCCTTCACCATCTCTCCTCACATTGCTGTCCCCAAGTAAGGCATAGTCCTCACCTTGATTTTTAGCAACCTTGGCATTTATGACACCAAGTCTGGGGTTTCCTGGTCATGAATGCATCCCATAAACCACGGAGCTGAGAGAATCTGCACAGAATGGTGAAGGCACAGATGTGGTAGTTTTTCCCCCCCCCTTTTATGAGGCAATGGACAAGTACAGCAGAGCCTTAATGGGATTGCTAAAGAAAAAAAATTCTTCTATAAAAATTTAATTATCCACAATTGCTTAGAGTTAAAAAAGAAGATTCTGTGCAAAAGAAATATAAAAACACTAGACACCGTTTATCCTCCGGTTTACAGCCTGCAAGCCGCAGAGCTTGCACACGCGTGTGGGGCTGGATCAAGGAGAACATTAACGGCATTGGCCAGTCTGAGGGGCTGACTTTGATGAAAAAGGACAGATTTCACAGAGGCTTAAAAATGGTTAACATTCAAGTAATTATCTGAGCTCTGATAAACAGAAAAGAAGGTTCTTTCCTGGCTACCTACCCCTTGTACTTGTTAAATAACCACTATGCTTTTCTCTGTGGATTTATGTGGGTTTTTTTTTCCTCTCAAAACAGTTGAGCAACACCATGCATGAAAGGCATCCAAAATATCACCCACCAGGAGGTTTCAGCCTAGCAGATAGATAGGGGTGTGGGTGTGTGCCTGGGAGTAATCACACCACCTCCCCAGATTCCCGCATTCTGCTGGCACGAGCCCCTTTCTCTTTAAATTGTATGTTTGTTTTTATGTGTTGGCTTTTATGCTTGGTAAGTTATAACCCTGTTGGGGCAGACCCTAAACCCTGTTTTAAAAAAAAATCAAATTACTTTATACCCTGAGTGTGTTCTGCAAATAAAATCGATAAACAGAAGCTTCCTCCGGATTTATGAAGGCTTAGGACGCAGGCACCGAGAGCTACAAACTGTTTCAGACAGTGGACACACAAGTTCTGGTTAATCTTTCTCAGTGAATGTTTTTCATTAGAAATGCCTCCAAATGATTTATCACATAATTACGTTTTATACAACACCATCTTTTTCATAACTACAGATGATAGTCCTGCTGGCCAGCTCTCTCCCTTTGTAACCCATGTCTCAGTCAATGCCCAGCAGCAACTGCACTGATTCTCTCCGAGTGTACAGTGGTCAATCTTGACTGTCGACTTGATTTAGAATCACCTTGGAGTGAATCTACACCCTAAGGGGAGGTCTGAGGGTGTTTTCAGAGAAAGTTAACTGAGGAGGAGGGAAGATTCCCCGAAGGGGCTGGCCTTTCACTCTGAACACAAAGGAGGAAGCTAGCTGAGCAGAGACAACCATCTTCTTCTGCTTCCTGACCATGGGTGCAATGTGAGCAGCCACCTCCCGCTTCTGCCGCCATGATGAACTGCATCCGCAAACTGCCAACCCCAATAAACCCTCTCTCTCTCTCTGAGTCGCTTCCTGCAAGATATTTATTTGGTCCTGGCAATAAGAAAAGTGACTAATGCAGTGTTCCCATTACTGAGTTGCTGTTCATTTGGATCTGCAGATGCCACTAACAAAACGCCTGTGCGCCTCTTCTCTGTCCCGCTTTCCAACAACTGTCTCTTGACACACAGGGCTGTGTCCTTAGGATTCTTGACTCTTTTTCCTCTGCCTCATCATGCTTTGCTTGTTCATGCTTACCAGTAGATATGAGAGAATAAAGCTGCTTCCCTTAGTGGGGTGGGGATGAGAAGGAAGTGGAAGAGAAGGAGGAAGAGGAGGAGAGGGGTGGTTGATTCATAGTATTGGATCCCAGAGAAAGGGGGAATAATTTTTCTTCATTCTGTCTTTTCCTTTACCCCTGTTCCACTAAGACATGTAAAGATATAAATAACCAAAAAAAAATTATGTTTCCATAACTGTTAATTTGCTGGAATAAAGTCATCAAAAGTAAGTTTGCAGAGTAATAAGTCTATCCACTATTTACTTATAACTTAGTCTCCCTACAACAAACAATTCTAGTAATTTTCATTGAATTTTTACTAGGATGTAACCAGTGAGCTGGATGCCCTCTGGTGGAAAAGGTACCATTTAGATATGGGGGCAATTTTCCCTCATCCATGATGATGGCTTTATTTTTCTTACAAAGCTATAATTTATTGTGTGCTAGATTTACATTTAAATTTATTTCTTTGAGTGTTCTGAACATTTTAGTCATATAATGAATGTTTAGGATACCCTGTTAGATAAAGAACCTTGTATGCTATAATCAGAATGCTAATTTCCTAAAAATATCACTTAACAACATTTTTGCACATATGCATGTACAAATGAGAATTGAAGGGTGTGCACACAAGCAAATGTGATTCCAGATGGACACATTTACTCAATTTAGTAAAAAGGTATTTTTTACACTTCCGAAAACAATGGGGTCTAAAATACATTCATGTCAGATGGATTAGAAGCCCCCCCCCCCCATTGACACCCTCATGTCTGGGTTGGGTTCCTCTGTCCTAACAAACGATGACATTCTTCTTTGGTTTTTCCCCCCCTTCATGATTAAAGAAACACTCCTATTGAAGTTTTGAAAACTGGGAAAATCTTGGAAGTTTTGTGGTAATTAATTACATAAAGTTCACACCTATAAGGCATGATGAAGATATTAACAGATAAGTCAAAAGCAGCAAACTATAAATATTTTCCAAAGTATAAGATCAAAAACTTAAGCCCCATGGAAAAAAACTTCCTAGTCAATTAACTCACAACAGCTGAGCCACAAGGGTGAGTAGATGTACAATGTGTGTTTGTCAAAAAATAGCTAGATATGACAAAGCTATATTTGTTTTCACTCTGCCTGTCTTCTTGAAGATGATCTCCTGCTTTCTGAACACTTGTGTAAAGGTTGGCAGCATATTGAGAATGCTTACAGAAAATGAAACACAGCTTCCATTTCTGCACAAAACACATTTCTATAGATTAGTAAGTCCCAGGTGTCAATGCATGCATTAATTAGCCCACTGTACTTTAAAGGGAGGGTGACTTGCCTTGTGTGCTTGGAATACTTTTCTGCACTTGTGTAATTGAAGTAATTGGCAATTGTCACATGTCGGAGAGTTTGGGCACAGCAAGAAATGACCTCTTTAAATATGTGTTCATTTGCTATTTGTTGATTGTCTTAAGAACTATACTCATGTTTTTGTAAATCAACTGGTATAATTACCAAAATTAATTACAGATAAAAACAGCAGAATATACTTTCCTGTTTGCTTCTCCCAGCCTTTGATCTATTTAAAAATTGTCTTTCCTGCTCCTCATTTGTATTCATTTTGATGCCATCAATTTGTTTCTCTATTACTGTTATTTTTGCAATTTTCTGGCTCCCTTAGAACTTGCTCAATCCGCTTTGATCTGCTTCCCTTCAAGCTTTATTTTTGGTGCTGTTTTTCATGTTCTGTAACTTTTTTTTTTGCACTCCTCTCCCCTCAGCTCTTTTGATTCAACTCTTTCTTAGGACGGGAACAAACTCCAGCTTTGAGCGAACAGGTAAATGTGATTACAGGGGTTTGCGCTAAGAATGCCTAGCTTTGTGCTGGTGAATAGCAATGGCTGAGAGCCTACTTCAAAGGCTCTCCAGAACAAAGAATCTTTTCTGAGGCCACTAACAAATCCAGCAATTCTTCCTGACCCATCTTTGCCAAGAGATACCAGCTAATGGCAGGACAAGCCTGTCTTGTGAGAGTAGCCAACTGGGCTTGGGAACAAACATCTCCATGACATAATAAGGGGAGAACATACTGTTTATCTCTCTAATAACCATCCTGAAGAAAATTAATGTTACTTTGTCCTTTGTGCAGAGCGGTGATTGGATTGTGTGTTTCATTTCTATCTGGACAAAGGCCAGCGTATTGCAATACTTCTCAATATTAGATTTTCTTGTTTAAAAATTAGATTTTATTGGCATTCTCCTTCTGTGATTTCTTCATTAAAAGCTTCATTAAGCATAAATCTCCTTTTACACAGAAGAAAAACAAAAAAATTATTTTAAGGAGGTCATTTTAAAAGTCTTCTAGAAGGGCGACGCTAAGCTTCACACTGGAGATTTGCCGTGTTCCAGGGACCTGGCATTCCAGAGATGAAATAATGATTGATTTTGCATGGATTTATCTAATATTAATTATATTGATGCTTGAAGCTATTTAATAAGCTGATGTGTTCCAGAGTCTCAAGCTTTACAAATCTGATATTAAATCTTTTTTTTTTCCAGGTAGGAAGTAGGCAGTAATGTCTTGGTTCTGAACTGACTTAACTCCAGGGGTCTCTTCTCCCCTGACGGAAGTCATACACCTGAGTAAGAGAGTTTGCACAGCTGCCATGCTGAGAAATGCAGCTAGCGATTAAGGGCAACTGTGTGCTCTGATGGTGGGTTCTGGTACGGGGTGAACATGTCCCTGACAACAGTGGCAGGGACAAGTGATGCAGTTTTCCCAACTTAGATAGAACTGTCCTTGACTCTCAGGGTCTACAGAATAGCATTTTCTAAGCAGGGATTGCACAAGGCTGCGTTTGCCTTTGACTTCCTGACATTCTGGCTTTCTGGCTTGCACCCTCCAAGTGAAGAGAGACAATTAAATGATCTGATTTGAAAGGCCTTCTCTACGGGGCTGCAAACTTTATACTGTGACAAAGATAAACAATGCAGTATCAATGCAGGACAATCATACTAAAGACTGAGCTATCGACATGAACTTGAAGATGTACGTTTCAAAAGCTCGCAATTTGAGGTTAGGCTAGGGAGCTATCTCATTGACAAATGCTTGCTAGAGCCCAGATGAAAAAAGTCAGGCTTGGTGGAGAGCTCTTGTTATCCCAGTTGCTGGGAAAGTAAAGACAGATGAATCTTTGAGGCCCACTGGTCAGCTAGCCAGCCCAATGTACTTGGAAAATGCAGTTTTAGTAAGGAGAGACCCTGTCCAAAACACTAGGGGTGTGTGCCTAAGGAATGACACCCAGGGTTGTCCTCTGGCCTCCACACATATGTGTGCATATCATTGCCCCTCATTTCTCTCTCTCTCTCTCTCACACACACACACACACACACACACACACACACACACACACACACACGGAGCCAGGAAGTGGAAAGTTTTCATTTTGTGACCGATGGAAACTAAAGGTACAGATTTGTCCAAAGCTATCCTTTTCTCCAAAATGAGAAAATAGGAACAAAACCACCTAGGCTTTCCATATGAGCATATAACATGATAATTTCTACATACAAGCTTTTTTTTAAAGGAATTGCATATGAAATTATTCCATTTTCTCTGGACAAGAACCAGAGAGGTAGGTGTCAGGTGAGGGGCACTTCTCTCAGGCCTCAGAGAGGCTTGAGAGGTTGCGACTCAGCCGCCATGGTTGAGTGGGGGCTGAGAGGACCTGGGTTCTGAGATTCCTGGGGGCGGGTTGTTGGGATGGAGGCATGTGTTTGGAGACAAGGTGGGGCTCCAGCGTTCCAAGCTGGGTACCCACAAGAGTACCAACACAAGAAGCACAGTAAACAAGTGAGTGCCAGGTTGTGACGGCAGAGGAGAGTTCCCAAGGCCACCTGCCCTGGGTTGGCAGCTCTGACAAGCCACCTGTAGCTGAGTCCATGGAGAAGAAGCTAGGTTGCCACTTTGTGCAATGGATCCCTCCACCTCCCCTTGACTTTTCAGTTAGAAGTTAAACTGTCTCGGATTTTCTTGTTAGAAATCTGCCGCTCTTAGATGGATGCAAGTTTCTGCTCACTTCTCCCCTCCACTATATGCTCAGTAGTCTTGAATCGCTCACAGAACAGCCCCGTATTGGGTGCAAGGCTTCCCCAGCAGGCCGAGAGGACAAGCTGTACTCTCAGTTTGCAGAGGTCTGTCTCACAGCACATGGGGCAGTGGAAGCCAGGGCGACCTCACATATTGCGATGGATGCTCGTGAACCTTGACTGCTACCTGATGACTCCTTTCTCACTTCCCCTCCTCACCCAACGCCTGTCAGAATAGCTGGTTCAATAAAGTCAGACAGACGCAGAGGCAGCCAATAAAA
>CABHPP010131491.1:0-43824 GCA_902168425.1 Peromyscus attwateri | reverse complement strand
TTAGTTATGCATCTTAAAATAACATTTATTACAAATGTTATCCTGTATATACAAAGTAAAATTTACAGCAATTTCTACCTTTGAATAAATGAAATAACATATATGTGTCTGAAATTATTTTATAGTACAGCATGCAGAATAAGGAAAAAATGAATTTGAAGTTTAAATATGTGCATGTACATGTATTTGAATATATAAATTAAATTACAATAAAAATAGTATTCAATTCAATTTTTCATAACTTTATTGTTATGAAAAATTGCCTCAGTTCCTAAAAGTAACAAAGTCAATAACAATATCAACAAAAGGAGTAGGTGTACTTCTAGGAATTTATCATCCCATTGAGAAGAGGATAGGTTCTCAAGAAACTAACATAAGAAAGTAACAGTTTCAAACAGTTCACCTCCATACAGATACCCACTCTTAACAATCTATCCTGAGTACAGAAAACAATCTGTGAAAGGCAGAGAATGTGAAAAGAGATAAGATGTAAAATTCCCTCTCAAACCAGGTATTTGTAGCAAGCAGTTAAAACCATGAGATAGTAGTAAGTATACACACGAGCCCATGGTGAATGCAATATGACTCAAGAGGTGTTAAAATTTATCCACACTTTCAGCAGCAGATAAGACTACTTGCCACAAAACAGGATCTTCAGGGGTTATGTTGGTTTCAATTAAAGAATGAATAAAGATCAGACTGTGGAGTCATTTGGACAGGATTTCAGAAATCGGGGTTAGACAGCATAGCACCAGGAGTTCCTAACTACCACGATTAAGGTGTTACAGTATGCAAATAGAAAAACAAGTGGACAGATCAGTACTGGACTCCAGAGACTTCAAAGATCTTGGGTTTATTTTGTATAGCTCTTGACCAAGACACCTGACCATTTTCCCCATTTTTTAACAGATAAAACAGGACAAGCACATCATTCCCTACCATGAGAATGAAATTAGAAACATTTTAAAGAATTATTTAAGAATTCAGTACTCTAACACTAAACATGTGGAATCTTCTTGGATGAAATTCAAAATGTTCTAATCCTTTGTTTTTTCAAAACGTGATAAATGTCTTCTTTATCCTTCCTCTCTGTCTTCTCCCTCACATTATCATTCCATAAGTTTTTACAGTTAACAGACATACTTGCTGTTGACTCACAGGTTAACAAATGGGGATGTGAACTCCAAAGAGAACAGAGAGCACAAGTGAAAGTCTCTTCTCTCCCAGAGGTAAGAAAATGCAGCCCAAAGGATGGGCAAGCACCGAGCACATTGGAGTGTTGTGTGGGTCCACTGCACCAGACCAGCTGCAGAATAGAGCTCCTGGGGATGAGCCTATTTCCTTCCACATTCCACAGTGAAGATTCTGTCTGGACAAAGAGCTTCAAGAACTTCAATTTCCAGGCTGCCCACTGCATTATAAGCAGCAAATGCATTCCTTCAGGCTGCTGTTCTTTCTCACTCTCATTCTTCCTGAAAAACCTTGTGTGCCAGTATTTCAAACATCCATAGAGTTATAAGGAGAGTCTACAGCGCCGTCATGGAAGAATTTCTATCCTTTTTGTTAAACTCCTTCTGTTGGGAATGTCAGAAGAAGGTAATCTTCTCCAAGAAAATGACAGATAATTAATCTCCCAGGACAAAGAGAAAGGAGACCAATTTAAATAGTGTTGCAGCTCATTTTTAGTTATATGGGCTTTCATTCTGAAGTCCAGTGTCACTGGAACTGAAAAACAAGAGATCCGTTAGAGAAAATGAAAATAACATTCTGTTTTGGTATCATTTTGTTCTAGTTCGTAATTATTGTTGCTATTTTAAACATATTTTATAGATTTCATATATCTCACACAAGCCTATGTATGTGATATGTATTTAATATTTATGAAAATTTAGATCCACACAGAAAGGCTTTGTCTTGACTTTTTCCTTTAAAAAATAACTACTCTTGCACTTCCAAGAACATTTAAACTTTTTTCTAAATCTGGAATCCAGGGTTCATAGAGTCAGAAAGCCCTCATTGTCCAGGAGCAAAGGGACAAAGGCTAAGATACTGTGACTGGGAAAGGAAACAGATTGGGGGAAGAAGTAGGAAGAAGGATAAAAGGAAGGAGTAGAGGGGAGAGAGGAGAAGAGGGGGAGGAGGGGGGATTAGATAAGCAGTATTCACACATGGATTATAAATGGAATTTTGAGAAACTGTTCTGGCAATTCTTATTTGTCCTACCAAAGAACGTGGAGCGCATACATGGAAACCAAAGAAACTTCAGTGATAACAGAGTTCAAGCATAAACAATGGTTATAATGCGTTAGTCAGAACCTGGCTAGATTGCTCAGTGGTTAGGGCAATGTTGCTTTTGCAGAGGACCCAGTTCCTAGCACCCATATTCGTTGACTCACAACTGTCTGTATTCCAGCTCCAATGGATCTAATACCCACTTCTGACCTACATGGGTACTTGAATTCGTGTGCACATACCCACACAGAGACATGTACACATAAGTAAAATAAGTCCTTTTTTGAAAAAGAATCCATTGGCTAGGAGAACCCTTCTACGGAATTTTATGTCTAGGCTCTAAACCTGTTACACCCTTGGCCTTATGAAGGGTACATAAGCTAAAGCTGCTTCCAGTTACCCATCTGTTAGGTGATACATTTCACCTAGATTTCAAATCTTTGGTGAGAAAAAAAGTCAAATCCATATGTAAAATACTTAGGATATTGTCTGTCAAGCAGTGGAAGGAAGATGTGGTAATGTAGGACATGAACTATTACTATCTTCCCTTCCAGTACCTCCCTAATACTTTCATTATATCAACAAGCTTACTGAAGAAAACAAACAAACCAGAAAATTTGATACAACAAAAAATATTCACCCATAAAAAACACCAAATTAGTTCCAATTTTGAAACAGAACTTGAATACCATGTTCTGAATTTTGGCTCATTTAATCAAAATGTATTCTCTTCCATGTTTTTCTAGTTACCAAGCTTACCAATATACCTCTCCATGAGACAGAATGCTGTAAAAGTAACTGCATGCATCTATTCCACACTTTAATCAATTAACCCAATAAACCAAACATTTGTCACAAGTATCATAATAAAGAACAATGAGACATACCACCTGGATATTGACTCAAGAGTAACTTTAGGGATAAATTTTAAATAATGATAGCAGGATACTTAAGGGAGACAGGGAAGTGCATAGAAGGAAAAAGTAAGGAGTCTCACTGTAGTTTGTGACTGGGATGTGGGAAGTAACTTTAAAAATACAAAGAAGTATACAAACCCATAGTCCCATGGTACACCTCTACTAGTGTCAACGATGCTGACTACTTTCCCTCTGTCACAGCAGAGAGGTTCTCTCAAGCCCATGGCAATAATCTGAGCATTCTCTACAGTAAATGCTAGGAAGCTAACAGGTAAAGTTTCAGTTCCTTTGCAGTTAGAAATTTATTAAAAATTGTAATTAGAAATTGCTTCTAGGTTCATTGTTCTCATGTATGCATGATCCAAAATCGATTCCCTTATATTTTAGCAGTTCTGCTAGCTTTCTACTTGAATTAGCTTATTTGAGTGCTTCTCCCAAGAAAATGACTTGAAAGAATGAAAACTGTGTGTGTGTTTGTGCACACATGTGTGTAAGTGCACACCCACGTGTGCTCATGCATGTGACAAAAGGAGGGGAGAGAGAAGGAAAGAGATTACAAAGAGACCATGGGAATATGAATGAGAACTTAAGGGAATGTCTCACATAACTGTGAAGACTGTAGACTAAAGACAAAGACCTCATGATTAGTCCAGAGGCTGCAGTTGCAGAGAATAGTTGAACTTGGAGTTGAAGGCAGTCTGCAGGGAGAAGTCCCTCTCCTGGTGGGGAGATCAGTTTTCCATTGCAGTCTTCCAAGGAACTGGTGAGATGACACTTTAGAGAGTAATCAGATTACCCAGGCTACTGATGCGTGTATTAATATCAGCTATAAATACCTCCACAGAAGCATTTAAAATAATGCTTATCTTGATGTCTGAGCTTCTCAGCCTAGGTAACTTGACACATGAAAATAAGCCATCACAACTATTTAGAGCAGATTTGTTGTCCACATGAAAAACTCTGTTATATGATTTCCATAATGCTGATAATAAAATTTTAGGCTAAGGACTACAATCCTTATTCCACTGGTGGAGGAAAATGGTTTAAGAAAATGTCTTGTCCTGATCCATCAAGTTTAAATAAACAGAATATGATTTAAGCCAGAACTCAGGATTCCACATGCAGTGTCCTCAGTGACTCTGCTGCTATCAGTAACCTGCTGGAGAAGGTAACACCAAGCCACGGGAAAATTCAGAGAAACACAATGGTAAGTACTAACCTCCTCTGGAAAAAGTTTCTGTCTATCATATTCCTAACTTAAGTCTACAGGAGGCTTTATGGAACAATGTTTGTCAAGATGGCTAAGCAGCAAAGGGTGACATTTGAGAATGGAAAAGAGTGTGGTAGTTTAAAGCCTACAATGCAGCTGCACGTTTTGGGTTATTCAACAAAAATGCATCTTGATGAATGAGGTATCCAACTACGGATACTTTCCTCTTGTTATCCACCCTACATTTCCAGTCCAAGCACATCAACTCTATATTCACACTCAGCCCCACAGTGTGCTAGTTTTCCATTCCCATTTTCCAATGACAGCTATTTCTTCCAGACAGGCTGTCTTAACAAAGACATTGCTATTTCTTCCAGGTTTTCAAATGACATCATTAACATTTTCCAGTGTTTGTCCCTTACATCTCATATCCAACAGACCCATTTCATCACCTCAGTTAGTTCTTGAGAGACTGGCAAGGTTTAGGAGGGTCTCTAAGTGCCCAGACTGCAATAATATCTGTTTATATTATAAATAAAGTGGTAAAAATGATAAGCGTAAGTTCTCAACAGTATGTGCCCAGCTCTTCAAATTCTAAGCTTATTTATAGCCTGTTTAGTAAAAGGGCCACCTATGTGCCGAGACTTTGGTATAATTCTTTCAGAGTGATAAGTTTATTAGACATATTCCTCAACCCCTGCCCTCAGATAAAGTTAATTATCCCCTTGAACTCATCTAAAGATAGGATATATTACAGTGTTTTAGAGTTAATTATTTATGCCTATGACTATGCTTAAGATCCAGACTTCTTAACCAAAACAGTAACACTGTCTGTGCATTAAGCCCTCTTTGCTGCCCTTTCATATCAGCATTCTTCTAGGTACCAAATGTAAAGTTCATCATCTGTCACTCTCCTGCAATTACTTCTTTCACGTGTCTCTTACTCCATCTTACTTTCTCGGCAGAACCCCAACTCTAATTAAACCTACCTATCATCCTCCTCCATGTCACACCCCGGCAAGCATACTTTGCTGGAGAATCGTTGTCAGGCCTACCAATCTTAATTGCTGATGAATTATCACAAGAATCAAATACATAACACAAAGGAGCAGTCTTTTCATACTTTCTTCCCCCTTTAAACAAGAAACTACTTTTTCTTATTAATGTTATCAGTCTATTGTAGATTGCTGTCATGTCATCATTATTTTTATTTCATTTTGGATATAGTACTCACATGACAGAAGGAAAAAGTGCAATGAGGTTTCCTACACTGATATTAAATGTGCTGACTCAGAATGACACGTGACCTTTGTTCATGACTTTTGAGGTCCAACAAGCCATATTGCATACTGACTATACAGAAGTCAAACATTTACTTCTATCTAGGCAATAGTGACAGCCACAGACTTCATTATTCATTTAAATTACTGAATGTTTATAATAAGTTAATCAGGTTTCTTGATACTAAATATGTAAAAAGAAAGAAATCATGTCCTCTTTTTACTTTGATGAGCAAAATATGTCTCTTTGACAAGTTAGTCTTTGATCCATAGACCATGAAGAGTTGAAGAGGAAGATCAGGAGGAAGGGCATTCTAGACAAAGGCACAGCTATCTAAGACTGTAGTAGGAATGGTTCTGTTCTACTACATGGGTGCCAGGGATTGATGCAAGCCATCAAGCTTAGCAACCATGGCTTCTATCAACTGAGCCACCTCACTAGCCATTATAAGTATCATCATATATTAAGTTAAATCTTTCTTTTGAGACAGGGGTCCCTGAACTAGGAGACAAAGGCACTAGAGATCACATAGATACCAAGCAGATGGGGCCCTGTCTGTAAGTCTCTTTCAGTATGGACTCTGGCCAATGTTATGCCTATTATAACCACACTTAAGTAAATGGAATAATAACTGAACAAGCCATCCACACATTAACCTTTCCATGGACCTTAATATTCCTTTAGAAATGTCTTTACTATTGGGTTTACTATTGCTCTGCCAATAAGCCCAGGAATGGCAGACTGTCTTTTTCACCCTGGTAGGTCTTGTGTTTATCAACTTACACAAGCTAAGAATCAGTAAAAAAATATCCTTTCCTATTTCCTTTTAATGAAGAGACAGAAAGAAGACTGTGGTTTTATGTTCCCTCAAAATTTACATTTTGATATCTGACACCCACGTTTATGGGATTGATAAATGGCACTCTCAAAAGGTCTTAATGTCATGTGGGTGAAATTTTGACTATGATTTATAATTATAGAGGAGACCTCAGAGATTCCCCTTACTTCCTTGTACAATGTGAGGATGCAACAAGATGGTGCCCCCATTCCTGGGGAGAGAAATGGACTCTTAAGAGATATTGAATCTGCTGATGCCTTCATCTTGGATTTGTCAGCCTCCAAAATTATAAGAAATAAATGTCTGTAGTTTACTAACTTTCCACTTAGTAGCCAGAGAAGACTTTGAGAACACCTTTTGCAGAAATCAAATTTTGATTTTGACCTGCCATTACAAATGAGAAAGATAACAGCTCTTAATTGGAGGTTTTTGTTCATCTCCAGGACCAACAACTTTCAAAGGATGCAAGGGGGAAAAAGCATGGCCTTAGGCCAGAGAGGACTTCACAAGGCTCCTTGCAGGAGAACCCATGACCTCCCTCTGACAGCAAAGAAAGAACAGAATCCTAGTTATATTCTCATGGATCAGACTGGTCCCCATGACACACAATACTTCAAAGACTGGCATGAAGTCTTTCAACTGAAGTTCTACTGGAGGTTTTACCCACAACCTCAGCCTTTGTTCCCTGCTCAAATGGAATACCTACACACTGCACAGTTTTCCGTCAAGTAAGCGTGTTCTGCACAAAGAATATGTAAAGTTTAAACCAAATCTTTCATATCCCATGAGGGAAAACTCCTTGGATACAGCAATAAATAACTGACAATTAAATCCACATCTAAATATCAGTTATGCTTGAAAATATCACAGGAAATTCCATTACAGATCATTTAGAGATTGATGTGGCCACTAGTGGAAGCAGCTTTTTCTCCCCAGAGGGAGTAAAGCACTGTGTAAATGCTCCATTCTCCCCGTGCAAACAGAAGGCATTAAGGTTACATAAGCTATGCAGTCTTCATTGATTTGTGAATGGGAGTAGCAGGCACTATTAATGAACCTCTCTGTGAGTCAACACGCAAGCAAACAGCCTAGTCGTTTCAAGCTTCAGTGTGAAATATAAACTTAGCTATTCTGGGGCTATAGATGCATACCCACCGAGGCAACTGGGAATAATTCTCTTCCACCCTCTATGACTCTCTCAACTCAAACAAAGAACAAACAATTTTAATTAAGACTTTAAAATATCTGTGCATTAGAATACATAAAACACAACATCTTGGTTCCTTTCCAAGTGACATTGTTTCAAATAGAAATCTAGTTAGATCATTTTTAAAAATTGGTATTTTACCTATGGTTTATAAAATGATAAACCTAAACAAAAAAATTAGTAAATCTAAATTACTACCACAGTGGCTCAAAGTTCAAGCTTTGATCAGAAATAGACTGAGAGCTTCTACTCAAATTATCCTGAAGGAAAAAATGATAAAGTGCATCATTTTCTTTTTGACAAACATTTGTTTCCATAGAGTTCTCTTAAAATACTTTCCCTCTTGACTTTTTTTATTAACCCAACACACCACAGGCAACAACTTTCTCTATTTCTGCTTATTTATTAGTTTGAGGAAATGATAAGGAGTAAATTAAGTTTTATTTAACACAAATGAGCAAAGATTAAGACTAACTTGCAGTAAAATGTGTTCAATATATGAAACATAGTTTTTTGGGGCACTGAGACCAGGCCTTCAGCTTTCTTCATACCATACAGCAAAGCACTAGCTAAGGTCTGTGTTAAATGGATGTTATGAGGCCCCTGAGAAAAATGTCATTGATAGAAAGAATGGACCAACGCCAATTTGATTATCAATTATTCAACACATTTTCTTTGCCTCTCTTTTTGGCAGAGTCTAGACACTAGACGAGGCAAGCCTTGAGTGAATAGGTAGCGATGCCTTCTACACTGCTGCAGTATTCATCATGATGTCTCTATTTTTATTTCATTCAGAGGCCTTTAACTTTTTTATTTTATTTGTTACCCACAAATGCTAGAAATCCTATAGTGCCAAGTTTTTTTTTCTAGAGAACTCCTTATTCAAATTGTTTCTTTTATTTCCCTAAATAGTTCATGTTAGATCTGTATTTCTTATGAAATGATATTTATTTAGTGGTATTAACATGTACTAGAGGTAGAGGCATTCAAATAGATACAATGAATTATCAATTAGATCCTATTTTAGCATTTTTATGTGTTTAATTATGACATCCAGAAGATAACTTTAATTTGGAGCTGGAAGTTATGGATTTTAGATCAGATTCTCTGATTTTTATTGACTCAATTTTGAGCAAGTCATTTATCCCAAATCTCAACATTCTCAGTGGATCACACATTTCCCACAGTTGTTGTACAAAGTAAACATAACTGAGAAATGAGTGCTGTGCAAACTGCTAGCACGATTACAAGAGATTTACGGTGCTTACTTTCATAACACAAAAACCTAATTGCTTCATGTTTTTAGTTGAAGATCACATAAAACATCAAAAATTCAGAAACCATCACACTTCCTAGGGATTATAAATTGTGAACACATAGCATATTGGCTGATGAGACAACTCAGCAAATAAAGGTGCTTAATATAAAGTATGAGGACCTGAGCTTGATTCCCAGGACCCACACGACAAAGATGAGAATCATCTCCTGGAAGATGTCTCTGAGCTCCACACACATGCTGTGGGATGTTTGCCCAGGCACATACACACAAAATAACTAATAAATGTATTTTTAAACATTTTTTAAACCATAAAGTTGCTGTTAACACATATGAATAATAAAGCAATGGGAAACTACTTTTAATAAATTTAAATTTTTCCCTCTTAATGTTCAACAGTTATTTTCAACTGTAAGTACTAATAACTCAATGGGAGTACTTCACTTGTCCTCAATTTCTATAAACTAAGAAACAATATAATTTGATACTGTGAATTTTAACTATATATGCAGCAGTGTTAAAATGCTAATTAAATAATTACATTCTGACATTTTTCATTAATTTCAATTAAGAACCTCTTTCCTTTATTATCATTCTCATTGCAAGTTTTGAGTGAATCTACCTACATGAACCTACGCTACCAACCCACTCTCCTGCAACCTCCACCACCCATGATGGACATAAACTACCATCGTTTCCCACTCCGATTAGCACAATCATCCCGAACAGATAGCTTTGCTTCCTCTTTGGCTCTCCTTTAATCCATTATCCGAAAACTAGAAGAAATAGTAAGTTGCATTACTTCTCTGTTGACATTCTCCAGTGGCTCCCCTCCACACTTGAGATAGAAAACATCCTAATTTGTCTTTCTTATACCCTTCCACATGGGCTGGTGTGTCTCCTTCTTGGCCTGATTTCCTTTCTTTTCTTACCACTCTGGTACTACTTCCTGAACTCCATTGGAGGTGATAGATTTCTACCTTGGGAATCGTGAATTTACATGAAATTATATTCATTCGATATTAGACGCTGGCTTCAACACCACCATTTTCAATAAATCTATCCCATCATTTGCATCATCCAACACAAACAGATGAGTATATTCTCTGTTTACAAAATAACAGTACTTTGAAGTCTCCCAGAATCCCACTAAAATGTGGATCCCTAAAAAATTTTCTAGAGAAAAATTCTGCTTCTACTTGGAACATTCTCCACCAGACTTTTTCATGGACTGTATTTCTTTCTTTTTTCTTTTTCATTTTTTGCCCTTTCATATTTCTGCTCAGCTGTTACATCTTCAGCAAGGTTGTCACTGACCACTGTCTACGTATGTCAACCACCCTTTTATATACATTATATTTCTTGTTGATTACATCTCTAACCATACTGCATCACTTTCAATATTCTCAATAAAATTTGAATGAGTTATGAAATTTTGATTTATGTATATATGAAAGAACAAAACTTACAGTATTTCTTTTTTTTGAATTTATTTTATTTTATTTTACAATATAATTCAACTTTACATATCAGCCATAGATTCCCCCTTTCTCCCTCCTCCCGTCCCGCCCCCCTCCCCCCGGCTCACCCCCCATTTCCATCTCCTCAAGGGCAAAGACTCCCCCGAGGATTGAGATCGACCTGGTGGACTCAGCCCAGGCAGGTCTAGTCCCCTCCTCCCAGGCTGAGCCTAGGGTCTCTACTAAGCCCCAGGTTTCAAACAGTCAATTCATGTACTGAGCACAGGACCTGGTCCAACTGCCTGTATGCCTCTTAAACAGATCAAGCCAATCAACTGTCTCACCCATTCAGAGGGCCTGATCCAGTTGGGGGCCCCTCAGCCATTGGTTCACAGTTCATGTGTTTCTATTCGTTTGGCCACTCGTCCCTGTATTCCATCCATCCCTGGTCCCAACAACTCTTGCTCACATAAACCCTCCTCCTTCTTGCCAATTGGACTCCCGGAGCTCCACCCGGGGCCTGACCGTGGATATCTGCATCTAGTTCCCTCTGTCACTAATTGTGTTGGTATTTTGATGGGGATTGCGTTGAATCTGTAGATAGCTTTTGGTAAAATTGCCATTTTTACTATGTTAACCCTGCCTATCCATGAGCATGGGAGATCTTTCCATTTTCTGACATCTTCTTCAATTTCTTTTTTCAGGGACTTGAAGTTCTTGTCATATAGGTCCTTCACTTGCTTGGTTAATGTTATCCCAAGGTATTTTATGTCATTTGTGGCTATTGTAAAGGGTGATGTATCTCTGACTTCCTTCTCAGCCTGTTTGTCAGTTGTATATAGGAGGGCTACTGATTTTTTTGAGTTGATCTTGTATCCTGCTATGTTGCTGAAGGTGTTTATAAGCTGTATCAGTTCCTTGGTTGAATCTTTGGGGTCACTCAAGTATACTATCATGTCATCTGCAAATAGGGAAAGCTTGACTTCTTCCTTTCCCATTTGTATCCCCTTAATCTCCTTATGCTGTCTTATTGCTCTGGCTAGAACTTCAAGTACTATATTGAATAAGTATGGGGAGAGCGGACAGCCTTGCCTCGTTCCTGATACTCAACTTCATATGGAAAAACAATAAACCCAAGATAGCCAAAAGAATCCTGTACAATAAAACAACCTCTGGAGGCATCACGATCCCTGACTTCAAGCTCTACTATAGAGCTACAGTAATAAAAACAGCCTGGTACTGGCATAAAAACCGACTTGTGGACCAATGGAATCTAATTGAAGACCCTGACATTAATCCGCACACCTATGAACATATAATTTTTGACAAAGAAGCCAAAAGCGTACAATGGAAAAAAGAAAGCATCTTCAACAAATGGTGCTGGCATAACTGGATATCAACGTGCAGAAGGCTGCAAATAGATCCATATTTATCACCATGCACAAAACTTAAGTCCAAGTGGATCAAAGACCTCAACATAAATCCAGCTACTCTGAATCTGCTAGAAGAGAAAGTAGGAAGTAGTCTTGAACGCATTGGCATAGGAGATCGCTTCCTAGGTATAACACCAATAGCTCAGACACTGAGACAAACAACTTACAGTATTTCTGGCCTCTCTTCCAAGATGCTCCCTGAGCCAGATGATCAGGAAGCCTGCTGTGAACAGTCTCTCCTAGAAATCACTGTATGAACAGGACTAAAACAATGGCAAAGTCAATAGACATACTTTTGTGGAGGGATGGAAATTTTATGGGATCCCACCCAAAAAAAGAAATATAGGCAACTGCTGGAAGAGGACTAATTAGCCTGTCCTGAGCCTTTATTCGTTATCTATTATAAAGTGTTCAGTCCTGAAACTATATACACACAAACAACAGACACAGACTCAGCATGTTGTTTTTAGATATGTGCATACATGCATATGTATGTATGTGACCTTAACAAAGAAAAAGAGGCTATCCACTTTGAAAGTGGGAAATGGCAGGAGAGTGTTGGGAAGGAGGATATCTGGGATGGGCTAGAGGGAGGAAAGAGAAGCACTAAAGTGATGTAATTCTATTTTCATTAAAAATGCAGTTTACAAATTAACAGGAAAAAGAGCTCTGCTTATAATTACACATGAAGTATGTTATTATAAGATAATAATAATTTTCATAAGCAAATTATGGATTTTCACTAACAGTAAAAGTAATTTGTGATGTATTCTATCACTCAACAAAAGTAGAGATGGGAAAACAGATAATTCTCTCAAATACTTTTCAGTATCTTCATTTATTCTGTTTTATTTTATTTTAACAACTTGTTTTGGGGCTAAAAAATAAGCCATCATGTAAATGAGAACTTGAGATAATTGTTTAAGCTGGTTTTTTTGAAAGCACTAACAATTGCCCATCTTCATTTGCAGAAGCGGCAAGTCATAGTGCCAAGCTATTTTATGGCACATAGTATACAAATGTCTGTCTGTCCCTGCCTCTGTCTCTGTCTCTCTCTCCCCTTCTCTGTTTGCGTGTGTGCGCGTGTGTGTGTGCGCGTGCGTGCGTGCGTGCGTGTGTGTGTGTGTGTGTGTGTGTATGTGTGTGTGAGTGTGTGTGTGTGTGTGTGTGTGTGTGTGTTATTATCAAAACAGTAACTCTGGAAAGAATGTTTTCCAAAGTCCATTATGCTTAATGTAAATTAGACCAATATTTAATTAAAAAGTTACCAAAATTTTGAATATCAACTTGAACCTTGATGACTCTTCTCTTTATATACATATTTGAGACCCCTCCCCCTTAGGATTATAGGTCTACTGCCACACTCTGCTTTCACAGGAGTGCTAGAAATCAGAATTCAAGGTCCTAACACTTTTACAGCAATCTCTTCGCCAGCTAAACCAACGCCTCCAGCCTTCAGGGAAATAATCTTAAGTGTTAACTTTGCTGCTGATACACAAGCAGATTTTCTACGTCAATATTAGTTCCAGGTCACATTTTTATTTCAAGCAGGCATCACAATATTAGCTGTTTTACAATTCAATTTGGCATTTCCAATGAAAAACTCAACACACCACTCAGCAATCCTATCTAGTGCCTTAGCAATGATGTTTCAACTGGGCATCTGGCTGAAATACTCAGCCTTGCTGACATGCCTTGTATCCACTCTTGAGCGTCTACATTCTGGCATGTTATTTGGAACCTCAAATAAGGCATGTTCTCTTCTATGAGACAAAGGAAGGCAGAAAAATATATGTAACACTTAATAGCAGCTTAAGTCTGATAAAAAAAACTGATATTCTTGTTTTACATTCTTTTCCTAGTTAGATAATGACATTTTACTTTCCTAAATAAAATATAATCTTGACCCAATTTATAAAAATAGCAAGAAAGTATTCATTCATTTCCAATTGTATTGGTAAGTTTATTTATGGATTATAACAAAGTATGTGCTATGGAGAACTGAGCTATGAATCTTCATCACTTTCTTCATTGTTTATATAGAGGAAAATAGAATATGTACTGGTTACTAATAATTCAAAGTAAAATAATCTGATTTCTTCTGTATCTTCCCGAATGCTTTTGGACATTAGTGAAGAAACACACAGAATCAAATTGAGAAGCTTCCACATCACATCTTAGTGATGAGCTGGACTGTGCATTGGTAAAGAGATGTGTTTCTACAAGGAACTTGCTTTCCCACCTGCAGAGACAGTTTGTATTTCCTGCTTCTCCCACGTTGGAAGGTCTTAACCATCCCCTCATTGAAACAGTAGATGGAATCAACTCCAGGCTTTCTCATGTTTTACTGTCAAATCTGCACTCTACTAAACCCCTGCATGTGTTCTCATCACAGAACCAGGCAGGACTGTCTTTGTTAACTAAACCCACTGTCCTTGTATAGATAATCCTGAGTGTCTTCCCAAAATGTATGAACGTGTGTGTCAGTTGGTTCTTCCTCCCTTCTTGCATCATTGGTTTTCCTCTCCTGAATGGACTGTCCCATAATTGGTTCTTCAAAAAAAAAAAAAAAAAAAAAAAAAAAAAAAGAACAGTCCAGAATGACGAGATAGCTAAGACAATAGAGTGCTTGCTTAGCAAGCATGAGTACCTGAGGTCAATCTCCAGAAAACTATAAAAATACTGAGCATAATAGCCTGCTTGTAATCATAGATTTAGGGAGATAAAGATAGGAGGATTCCTGGGGTTCACTCACTAGTCAGTTTAATCGGTAAGCTCCAGGCCAATAAGAGACCCCTTTTCAAAGGAGGTGGATGATATTCAAGAGAATGACACTCAAGGTTGTCATCTCTTTGCCAGATGTACATGCGTGTGCACGCGCGCACACACACACACACACACACACGCACACACTACAGATGAGTTAACTTTCAACTCCATTGTCTCCTAACTTCTACCGTTTGTTCATGGTTTTTTTTCTACAAACTTTTAAAATTTTTCCTTTTATATCCTTTAATTCATGACCAAATTTGCTTTCACTCCAAACACTCTCTTATCAATGACCTTATCAAAGTTCCAGTTGGTCTCCATTTTGCAAAAATTAGTGAATGTTTTTTGAGAGTTCCATAGACTTTCAGCAACATTAGATACCATTTAATAGTTCTTTGTTCTTAAGCAAAAGCAGACTCTTCTCTTTTACCTTATTGGGCTGCTCATAGCTCTCTCCTCTCCTCTCTACATGCCTCCTCCAAGGAATGTATGTATTTTCTAGGTCTTTAAATCATTTGTGTCTTCTTGATTTATAATTCTAGCCTGACTGCCTTCTCTAAGCTCCAAATTCATAGCCAATTGCTTTCTCACCAATTGGAGTTGCATCTTGAGCAGAGTTTTCGGGTGTTAAAATGTCCTAAAATTATCTTGATTATTCCTAGGACAAAACAGTGAGTTTTCAACCATCTTCATTTGGCTCAACCAATCCCCAAACTGATTCTCTTTGTAATTCACACTCATATCCAGTTTATGAATAAGATCAATAGTGTCTCCTTCTAAAATGCATATAAGATTTGACCTCTTCCTTTTTAAAAAACTGGTCTTATCCTCATCCAGATTATCATCTCTTAGAATATGAAACACCCTAATTATTCTCATACTTATACTCTTTTTGTAATTATTTCTTTTATTTTTGGAGTTTATAATTACATCATTTCTCCTTCCCCTTGTCTCCCTCATTCCTTCCCATACGCCACTCCTTTTCTCTTGAAGTTATTGCTTCATTTTTTATTAACTTTTGTTTATATATATGTCTATGTGTGTATAGTTATTCCTAAATACATAAGTAAAACCCACTTAGTGTATATAATGTTACTTGTATGTGTATGATTTCAGGGCTGACTGTTTGATATTGGATAACCAGTTGATCTGCTTTTCCCTAGAGAAGACTATTTCTCCTGCTCTAAGCATTCCATATTGTCTGCCTTTGTTCTTTGTGTGGGGTTGAGAATTCATGGGCTTTCCCTTATCCACAATAGCATGTCCATGGTTGTTGCCCTTGTTCAGCTCACATTTAAGCAGTCATTATTTTTGCCTGCTTTGGGTCTCTACACAATAGAAGACTATTGTTCTTAGAAAGTTAATTCATGTCATTACTTTCATCAATCATGGAACTATTATGGAAAGAAAGGGGCCTCTGAATATTGAAAGGTATTTACATTTTGTTTCTTGAAATTTAGGGGCAAACACCAGGATAACAGGTGAGCTTTTGCAAAGATACAGAAGCAGAGAAGTGTAAGTGAGTACCTTCATATGTGTGTGTCTCTATGGTTATATAAAGGAATAGTCTAGGAAAAACAGTATTATATAAGAAGGAAAGAGCTGGAACCAGAGAGAAAGGCTCTGGTTTTCTGCTTAGTATTTGAATTCTTTTGGTAATTTCATTTCATGATGAATTGAAGGATGAGGTTAATTTTGTGTTTGTAAATGAGAAGCAAATGTAATGTAAATATATGAAGATTGTGTCTTCTGTATATGAAGTGATGGACCAGCCATGAGAGCCTTTTTGTCATGTGTCTTGCTTCTCTTTATATCATGGATCATTACACTGGCTCCCCTTTGGAGACTGGAAGTTGATAATAAAATGGAAATTTGTCTCATACCCCCATCTCATTTTTTTTTCTTTACAGAGGGGACAAAATCTCACCTCCCATTGGAAGAATTAAAAATCCATTGCTAACATGCTGCTTGTGCAGTGTTTTGTTTTTTGTTGTTTGGTGTGTGGGGTGGGGCAGGGCGAGAGAAATAGAGACAGAGACATGTAGAGAAAAGAGAGAATTGAGAATATATACTTTTGTGGAGCTAGAGGAAGGGCTTGTAATTAAAAGCACACTTGCTGCTCTTACAGGGGAGCCAGATTTGATTCCCAGCACCTACATAGAAGCTAACACATGTCTGTAATTCCAGTTCCGGAAGATTCAACTAGTTCTTCCAGCATTCACAGGCACCACATAGGCATGTAGTACACATATACATGTAAGAAAAACTCATACATATAAAAATAGTGAATTATTAGATAGCATATACTGTTTTCTATCATCATACATTTTTCACGGAGTATTCTACATCTATCCACATTTAATACACATGTAAATATACAAATAGCTTTTTGTCAGTGATTCGGGATTCAACATCCTGTGTGCACTATGTCAGCTGACTGACTGATCCACTCAGATGAGTGTCTAGAGATGAGAGAAATGAAAACATCTCTCAGTTTCAACTTAAATTTTGTCATTAGCATAGCTCATTTCCTCTAATGTGTATCATCACCTTTGACCACTGTCAGCACCTCCAGATTTCAAAAGATTTAGGGAACAAAAAGTCATTTTACCCTAAAGTAAATAATGGACAAGAATCCTGAAGTAAATCCCACGGGATTATATAATATCGTATCATGTAAATATTTTGTAAATGTGTAACTGAATCTGGCATCAAGTCCATTCACAACCTTTTAGTACTTGGAGCATTGGTCAGTAAAGCAATTAACACTTGGAGGTCTGTAGCCAAAAGTTTTTATTGGGGAAAAGAAATCAATGAGGCTTTGAGGCTCCTGAGCAATTTAAAGATTCCAATTAAACATTGCAAAGAGAGTCAATATAATTTTAAATAGCTATATTGGCAAGATCAGGTGTGTATAAGCTGCAAAAGTCAGTGTATTAACTGCCACAGAAAAATTTTCACACAATTACAAGTGTGTTGTGTGTGTATTATAGTTTAAAACATCAAAAAGTTCAAGTATTTTTATGTAAATTCCATTATCTTCTCATCTCAAAGTTTCATACATCCAAGTGTGTGTGTGTGTGTGTGTGTGTGTGTGTTTTAATTAAACACAAGAATTTCACTTTTCTTCACATATAAGAAGAATAAGAAAACAAATGGATTTGGGAATCAACCAAAATATATTTGAAATAAGAATGCAAACTGACTGCTTACAATTCCTCTTGTATTCAAGACTCTTTTTTTAACCTCTGTCACCATTGTTTGGTTAGTTCTCACATTATCAAGTGTTTTTTTTTAACTGTACAACAATTTCGGTTATCAGGATACAATTCTTGTGAAGCTGTATCAAGGATGACTGTGAGAAGATAAAACATCAGCAAAGACTCGAAAGAGCGGCTGTTCTCCCCACCCAGGTGGAAACAGTTCTGAAAAGAAGTGCTGAAAGTACCACAAAATCAGCTGTCCACATTTATTCCTAGTCTTCCTGTTTCTACAATCTAAAGAGGATTACATATGAAAGTCAGCACAAAATTGTTAATTAAAGAAATTGGTTAAAAGGCCCAGAGAAACAGATGTGTCCAGCCCTTGAGAAGAATTCTATAATAAAACAATGTTATTGTTTTCTTAACTAAAATGTCCCCTGATCATCTTTTCCACAATCTGAGAAATCCTGCCTGAATGGCGTCTCAGAAGTCTTCCTTTCCTTTCCCATGGAGGGTGCGGGGACAAAGAGAACTGGTGCCTCTGGAATCATGCAACTGGGATAGATCACAATTGCATAGTTTAATGTCCTTAAAACGTTACAAGATTAGGAATTGTCTCAGGAGAGTGGAATGAAAAGATACTTGAACTTTAGTGTCCTAGGCGTAAGGAGGGTCTGGGCTGGCCACCTCCATGCTGCTCCAGCTGTCTAGTTGCCTAAGTCCAAGTTTCTTCCTGTGTAAAATTATGTTACTATGTTACTATGTTACTGTGTGTTACTATGGGTGTTACTATGAAAAAATGCAGTACTTTTCCAGCACTGTATTTAATCATTCAATCATTTTCTCTCTAAGGTTAGAAGCAACCATTGTGTTAAATAGTGCCCTTTAGATACTTGTCAAACACAGTTGCAGTTGTTGAAAAACTTCTTGTCCAGTTAAGGAAATCACATTTTAAACAAAAGCAATGTTACAATGTGTAGTGTATTTTGGTAATGTTTTCATGGGGTTGTGGTACTATCTGTTATTGTTAAAGAAAAACCAAGAGCCAATTTATGAATAGTCTATGTAGTTAAGATGGCAAAAGCTGAAACCAGTGCCAACAATTTTCTCCATCATTTTGTAGACATTAAACTGAACTTTCAGCTGGGCCTGCAGAATACCCAGAGCACACTTCAAATTTTCCACCTTCCTTGCAAACAGGTATTACCATACTGGTCTAATTTACAACTGATAGAGTAAAAGTAGAATGGATCTGAACAAATTTATATTTGTAGATTTAAAAGAAAGGTAGCCTATCTTCCCTCTTCTTTCTCCTTGTTTCATGGAACACAACTAGGGTATAGAGGACCAGGACATTGTGGATGAGAGACAGTCTTAGTGAAGCGGCAGAGGATGAGGGACATGGTTCCCTCAGTTGGTACCATTCCAGTTTTTATAGCCTAACCCCTAAAATTATGTCCAGGAAAGAAATACTCTTCTTCATATTTAATACACTGACTGTCATTGAAAGTCTTTTTAAATACGGTTATTGGATTGAAGCGCAGAACTTATCCAGAGGCCAGAGGGAGTCAGTGATGGGTGTTTCAGAAATAATTTCATCAAATTTCCATTTTGAAATCTTTCTTGGTCTGGTATACAAAATTAAATTGACAGGTCATAAAATAATAGTATAAAAGGTTTATATTGCATCATCAATTATGTGGCAATATTATCATATCAGCAGCCAGTATAAAAGAGAGAAAGCTTAATATGCAATGTTTCTCTAGAAATAAAACTGTAATTAAGTATAGTGGAAAGTGAGAATGCCAGATTAAGAAAGACCTGGCAGTCTTTCCTCATACCCCTGGATACGGGGTGTTAATAAAGATAAACAGAGAACAGGATTTAATATGCTAATTCATTCAAGGCACTTGTCAAATTTTCTTTTTGTTGACTATTACTAAACTTTATAGACTTTATAAACAAAATAGAACATCTATCAAAGGCAATTAAAATGCTGTTAAGGAGATCATCCAAGACTAAGATGGGAACTCCATCAGATTCAGCTTGACATGGAACAGGCCATTGCAAAAATCCAAGTCCTAGAAGTAAACATATGCTGTTGACCCTATTTGTGGCACAGGCTACGAATTTTGGGAGTTCTGAGACTTTACCCTATGCGCAGATTTATGAATGCTACTAACTGAAGGCACACATACCTGAGTCTGTAGCAAAAATTGTATTGCTCACAACAATAGGGGTTGTCCTATGTCCCAGATTCCTGAAGACCTTTGAGATGGACAAAGTTGTTTATTGCTTTCACATGCAGTGCAGAAGAGAATATTTAAGCTTAGGAAGCCCCAACATTTATAATATACCATAAGAAAACAAACTTTTGTTCCAAGGAGATGCATTATCATGGTTATTGTATTTCATGGTTATCTGTTTTCAATGAAAAAACAGATCAGAATAAAATTAGCCATTGTCACATAAAATTTACAAACATGCAAAATAATTATATAGAATTATCTCCTGTTGTTGTCCAGATGAGACATTCTTGTGGATAGAAAATCTTACATAGACATATATTTGTCTTTGCTTGAGCAATTTTGCCAACATTGCACCATTAAAACGTTTATTATTAATATTGGATTATTCAGCACTTCAGAAGTTATATTTGGTGGATATTTATTAATATCTTATCTGGTCAATATGTTATGCTCAGTATTTTTACAATACAAAAATAGATAATATGTGGTCTGCATCCTTTAGATAGTCACTATTAGTAAAAAACAGGGGCATTTTAGACCTGGTGTAATGAGAAATGAAGGCAGAAGAAATTATGGGCTAATAACAGGTATCAGATGATCTAAACAAGAAAGGTAAAATTTGAGATGAAAACAGAATAGACAGATCTTGAATGGAAGAAAGAATAGATTGATGTGGGGTGGGGGTAGAGTGAAATATGCATTTAAGTTAATCACACTAATAACAACATGGAAAATGATTTTGAAAGGGAAAAATTAGAAAAAAAGATACATCTCTAGTGAAAATGATTTTGAAAGGGAAAAACTAGAAAAAAAAGAGACATCTCTAGTGAATGTTCTCAAGAAAGCCTTACTGCCAATCTGAATAGACGCTGTGTTGGTTAGTATTATTAGAAAGAGGGTATCAGCTGACTAGGCAAGAATGTGATTGTGTCTCAATGTATTATCAAAGATGAAGATAGTAAAAATAATGAAAATTACACAGGTCAGCTCTGAGAGGTTGCTGAATCAACCTGGATTCATCACTTAGTATGGTAACTTGAGCATTCAACATCTCTTCCATCCTCACTTAGAGACAAATCTGTGATGCAATTAAGTGTAAAATACTCAGATCTAGAGCATTGGCTTGAACCACTGGGAACCAAAGTGCCCTTTAACCTGGCCATAGAAATGTTAGTATATAGCGCTGAGACCCTGAGTGGCATTGCAGAGAAAAACAGAGGAGGAAAAAGGCCATCGTGGGGATGGGAGGACATATAATGGTAAGGATTAAGAGATAAAGAGAAAGGGTGGAGATGTAGCTTGGTGGTAGAATACATGCCAACCAGATACTAGTCTCTGGGTTCAATTCCTGGAACTAGAGGGAAAAAAATATAGGAAAGAAAGGGAGTGGGGGATAAGAAATGTGACAGAGCTTAATACTGAACCAATAGGCTACAATGACAAGCCACTGAAGTTTTCGGTATTGAGAATTAATTCTCCTCTTGTTTGAATTGTGTTTTGCTGTCTTTTCAGTTTGCAACTGAGAGCATTCCAACTGAATCATGAAACCTCATGTTACAGGTACAGGACTTCAGTCTATCCCCTGGAGTTGCTATTGAATGTGTTGCTTCACTAAGTACAGGGTTGGACTACAGTGATCTCTAACAACCTTCTAATTAATTCCAGATATCGATGACAAGCTAAATTTAAAAGCATGTGTAGGAAATCAGGAATCTGTCAATATGATATTGCATATATGGAATGTGGCTTTTGAAGTATCTTTGTGTTTTCCATACTATGTTTAAATATAGCAGCATCTCTTCCACAGGATGTGCATAGATGCCTGCCTGCACTATTGACTTGTGTGCAGGATGAAATAAAGAATTCTTAGGCAAAAGTCAACAAACGATGACATGCCAGCATAATGTGACAAGGACAGTGGCCCCTCCTATACACATCAATCATGGCAGAACCAGAAATGAATATACAGCCTTGTTCAGAAGTGTCTCACAAAATTGCTTTAGAACACTGAGCCATAAAGCGCTTAGCTTAATGAGTTGGTAACATTTTGCAGATTTGCTTAAAACATGTTGCTTTCCAGACTGTGTTAACAGACTCCAACAGAGCTTGCCAACACACTCATCCTAAACAATTACATTAAGATCCATAAGGCCGTGTTTACAGTTCTGAGAAGCGAATGTATTGTTAATGGGCCATAAACTATCCTCTGATTCAATGCTTTGGCTTTTTGAAATTTGTGTAATAGTCAATGGAAATTTTCCAACATCTACTTGGCATGCAAGTGGAATTGGCTTCAGGGAAATAAAACTGAATGCTGAGAAGTATCCTCTCCACACATTTCTGAGCTGATGTGGCTTTTTGTTTAAATTGTTCATATATATATATATATGAACAATTTAAACAAAATTTTGAAAGGTCATGCCTATAGTTTACAATATTTTCATATGTTATGATGATGAGTAAATACCATGATAAACATTTTAAAAAATCCTATGTGTACACTATCCTCTGTTTCTCCTTAAATGTTCTTTGAAATCTCTTGTGAAATAGCTGCATCAGTGAGTCCCAAATAGTCTGTGAGCAGACATTCATTGCGACTTCATGCTTGTCAACCTGCTATTATCTGAGGCTGTTTTCTGGTTGCCAACCTAAACGCTGAGCTGTTTAAACCACTGTTTTAAATCTTCCTGTGGAACTCTGCTCTCATACCAGTTTTCCATCTTTTTATCTTTCTCTCGTTTTCCTCTTTAGATTCTGCTGTCTGCATTTCTGCTTCATTCCCTGCTCATTCTAGAGACATCTTTCCTATGTCTGGCTAATATTTCTCAGTTCTTTTTTCCAGATGGTTCCACTTTCTCTTACTGATAATTTCCATTTATCTCAATGTGTTTTTAAAATTAATTCGCTTTGCAAGCCTGTTCCTTGTTTAGCTGAATTTCCTCGAGATTTCAGCTGTCCTCTCTCAGCTTTGCAATTATTCAATGACTCAGTCATTTGGCATATGTATATCATGATGTATAGCTTTGTATAAGAAATTGTCATGATATTTACTTGTTGCCATAACATATAAAACTACTGTAAACTATAGGCATGATCTGTCAATCTGCATAAGAAATTATGCCAGGCCTTATTCTACTCAAGCATTATATTAACCAATTAATTGTCCAAAAACCTATGAGATAAATACTATCGTTGCCCCTAGCTTAACGTCAGAAAAATTAAGTTGCCCAAGCTCAAGCAGAAGTAATTCTAGCCCATGGTGTGTAGGTGATGCATTGTGCCAATTGTGCTTATTAGGTGTCCAACAGCCCCTTGGGAGATCAGGTAAATGGTATCTAAAGAGAAAAGAGTATTTATATGTTGTTCACCCTGAGAAGTTAAAGGATGATTTGGGAGAAACAAGAGAAACATAACCTTTTTGGATAGAGTGTAAAATCAATACCAAAGCTGCTTTACAAGTTTTTGTGAACAAAGGAGCAGCAGCTTTTACTTAAATGCACCCTTTGAAAAGAGTTAGGCAGCATGATAGAAAACAAAAGTATAATTTCATTATTTACATAAAAGTCAATTTAATCAATTATGTAGGATTCTTATTAGCACAAATTAGTTCTGTATACATAAAAACCACTAACAAATGTTAATTTTTGTTACTATTATTATATTAATACTTTCCTTTAGCAACCACCCAGTATATTTCCATTATATAGTATATACATTTGATGTTTTACTTTACCTTTATTTTTAAATTGCATTTACTAACATATGAATATGTGTGTATATGCACATACAGAGACAAACATACATGCAAGGCTTGCATGTGGAGGTCAGGGGACCACTTTGTGGATTCAGTTCTCTCCTTCTGCCTTTAAAGTGTTCTGGGGATTAAACTCAGGTGGCCAAGTTTGAGCAGCAAACACCTTTACCTGCTCATCCATCTTGCTGGCACTTGCCTTTGTTTTTGTTATTGACTCCCTGTCTTTTGACAAAACTCTCCTGAATTTTCTATATATGTGCCCATCTAACGTTTCCCACAGCTCCAAGGTAGAAGTATGACCTAGGTGTAAGACTATCAGGAAATCTTGTTTTTGGGGCACTATGATTGTTTCAGTATAAGCAATGGGACTAAAAGCAATGCTATTCAAACAACGAGCATTTATCTTGGACCTTTTGTAAATTGGCTGAGGCAAAAGAGTCATCCCTTTTTCCACTGGGAAAATGAGGAATTTGTAGCACCAAATGTCACCATCCCATCACCCAGGAATGATATATTTGAGACTGAAATCATCACCATAAGGCAAAGCCAAAAGTACATGGAGAAACTAGGTGGTGATGAGTGTTTGAGGATCTGAAGTAGGACGCATCATTGGACTCCTCGGGCATTGGAGTCAATAAGTTCCTTCGGTTTTATGGAAATTTGACTGTTTTCTCATACTTGTAACTAAGAAATTCCTCATTCTCTCCCTCCACTGTCCCTCTCTCTCACCATATCCCCTACACTAGACTTCTACCCCAGACTTTCTTTTCCTGTCTTCTGTAATGAGAGGAATGTCCAAGAATGACTTTTATTGTAGAAAAACGTCTCCGATGACAGTTTATGAATTGGAAAGCTCTAGACAGCCTAATATTTTCAACCAAATCATCAGTGTATTGTGTGCCACAGAATATCTAGCCTGAGTAAATAGAATAGAATACATTGGCCTTTGGGGGTTATTTGATGTCAGCCGTCAAAAGGAAAATCAAAAGTGGAGATTACTGCTTCTGAAGAAATGCAAACAATTGTGATCTACATTAATACATAACATATTTAGCTGTTGTACAGCTTTATTCTTTATATTAGGAGGGAAAGTAAAAAATAGTCACAGCAATTTCTGATATTCTGTTATATTAACTATTGGTGTAATTTTAACTGCCAAAAATACATAAAATTTACTCTGATAAAACAGAATTATGTTTGATCAGTTATTAGAATATTTATAGTGATGTATATAATCTAAGACCATTGCCAAGAGGAAGTACATTGCTGCTTCGTTTCTTCAGTATTTCTCTTAGAATCCTAACACCAAGTGGTAAGGGTAGGTCACAGCTAGAAATGGCTAAGACAGCAGGAACAATCAACTTTGGTTGAAGCAGATGGGGAAAGCAAGTTACTTAAGGACAAAAAAAAATAATTACTTGGCTCAAAATAACTGGTTTTGGTAGTATTTAAAAATTTTTTAAGGACAAAAATCAATGTAGAAGAGAGATAAAATGTGGAATTTGAGACTTTCTGTTCCATTAGGACAGGCTGCTTACTGCAACAGCTCTTCAGAACTTTGGATAGCTCCCAAAGTACTGTAGCCTTGAACTAAATTCAAGGCTGTTTTCTTCCAACCTGCAGTGCAAGCATTCAGCTGGCTTTCTGTTTAAGCAAAATTTTCTAGTCATTTAAGTTATGCTATTAGCTTTTCTGAGGTCTGTGTATTAAACCTTAAAGGTTTCTGAATTTGGCTTCAAATCAGAATCATGAATTTGCATCTTGGTCGTCATTCTGTGTAGCACAAAAATTGAAACACTCTATTCATTCACATTGGAATTATCTTACAACTCTCATTTTATGTACCTGAAAACATAAAGATATATAAGAATATTGATTTAAAAGTTCCTTAAAATATCAAAAGCTCAAAAAAGTGTATATCAATTTATAAGCTCACTACAAGTTGTACTATAGCTACATAAAGAACACATATACATGTATATATACATATATATGAAATACATCACAAGTAAACACTAATATACCATTATTTCTACTTTCACTTCTGTTTCTGTGACAAATTACCCTGACAAAAATTAGATTTGGGGAGAAAGGGATTTATTTCAGCTTACAGTTCCAGACTACAGTCCATCATTGAGTAGAAGTCAAGGCAAGAACTTCAACAGCTGATTACAACACATCCACAGTCAAGAAGACAAAGGAATGAATGCACCCATGTTCACTTGGTCAAATGCCTGTTCTCAGCTTCTTTTCTCCACTCCCATACTGTTCAAGATGCCATGCCCAGCCAATGGTGCAACTGAGGGTGGGCTAGTTCTTGATATATAAATTGACTTAATTAAGGCAACCCCCACAGGCATGCCCACAGGCTAACTCAATGTAGACCCTATCTCATGGAGACTCTCTTCACAGGTGATTCTGTGTTGTGTTAAGTTGACAATGAGGTTACTATTACATGTGATTCCCAAAATATTCTATCAAAGTTAACTTTTAAACATGAAAAGCAAAAGAGAACTGAAATATTAATAGAGTGCTTCAAATTTGTGGAAAACTTTAACTATGCTTGTTTGTACACATAATATCCTAAAATATAATACCCCAGGATTAGCTGGAAGCTGTTACTAATTATAGGAAATAAATTATAGGAAGGAATCCTATGGAATTTGTTGAAATTTTATTATGTATATGCATACTAACATGTGCATATATATAGTATGTGTGTGTTTGACTTGCCTGAAACTTACCAAGTAGGCTGGACTGACTGACCAAAGATCTTCCTATCTCCACTTTCCCTGAACTGGGATTAAAAGCACACACCACCGTACCCAGCCTTTTTCTGAGGGTCAAACCCATGTCCCTGTGCTTGTAATGCAAACATTTTACCAACTGAGCTATCTCCCCAGCCCCCTAAACATAAATTTTCAAAAGCAATATTTAAAGGAATATGCACTTATGACCTAGCCTTTGTAGATTAATAGATGTAGAAAACTTGCATGAATCTGAACCAGGAAAAGTTTTCTGTAGTGCATCATTACTTTTTAGTTCCTGTCTCTAGCACTTGATAAACAAATCAGATTGACTCACATACGGAAAAATATCAAATACTGGTAAGCCTATCTGCATCTACACAGTCTTCATTGTGACTCCTTGACACAATTAAAAGAACTCTCTCCAGCATTACTCACAAACTTCCAGAGAAGTCACTATGTGTGAAAAGAAAGGCACAGACATTTCTTGTAGAGCAGATCATTCTGTGCTTAACATGGTTAAGAACTTCCTGTCATAGAAATCAGCTGGCAGTGATTTCTCAGAACTGCCTCCCACTGAGTACATAATTATTGCATGATGAATTGCTGGCTTAGGAACTTAAACATTCTGAAAAAGAAAAGGTCTTATGTAGCATTGTTTGCTGGGATTATGAGACCATGCCCCATAATCAAGAAAGCTTACTTCATCTCTAAGCATCACTTAAAATAGAAGAATTTTAGCAATAAGAAATCATGTATGATGTGCTCCTCAAATTTAAGTTTGGAAACAAGTTGTGAACCCTAAATCCCCTTATTCAGAGAAAATCTAAATTGAGAAGGGAGGTATTTAATATCCCACAATGAAAACTAGCACACATGGATATGAAATGGTGACTTCTTCAATAAGGAAATACAAAAATAAATTTCAGATACTCAAAGAGAAGATAAACACCCAAAGTGTGAGATGAACCCAAAGTCTACATTAAAGTGTCCGGTTCTGTCATGGGCTCTTTAAAGGAGAGACATCTGATAATTGCTGCAATGCTACTTCTGGTGAGACCATGGCTTATCTATACTTTGCTATCTCACATACTTTTTGTATTTCTGTGATTCATTCATAATCATGCATTTATTATTTTGAGGTAGAAAGCTAATTATCAATTGTTAAAACATGTAACAGTCATTTCATTGACTTTTCTTTATGATATTCTGCTATACTCATAGATTGTTGCCTAGCCCAGTCATCATTAGAGAGACTTCATCCAGTAACTGATGGGATCAGATGCAGAGACCCACAGCCAAACATTAGGCAGAGCTTGGGAAACCCCACAGAAGAGGAGAGAGGGAATTGTAGGAGCCAGAGAGGTCAAGAACACCACAAGAAAACCCACAAAATCAACTAACCTGGGCTCATAGGGGCTCATGGAGACAGAAGGGAAAATCACAGAGCCTGCATAGATCTGAGCTAGGTCCTCTGCATATATGTGAGAGTTGTGTGGCTTGGTGCTCTTGTGAGACTCCTAACAGTGGGAGTGGGGGCTGGCTCTGGCTCTGTGGCCTGCTCTTGGGACCCTTTTCATCCTCCTGTGTTGCCTCACCCAGCCTTGACATGAGAGTTTGTGCCAAGTCTGACTGTAACTTGCTATGCCTTGTTCGGTTGATGTCCCTGGGATGCCTGCTCTTTTCTGAAGGGAAACCAAGGAGGAGTGGATCTGGGGGAGAGAGGAGTGGAGTGGGGGGCATGGGGGTGGGACTAGGAGGAGTGGAAGGAAGGGAAACTGTGGTCAGGATGTATGAGAGAAGAATAAATAAAAAGTAATAATTGGTTCAAGAAAACATAACAATTTAAAATTGTAATTTACTTACTTTAATTACAGTTTAATAACAGAACTCATTAATATAATATATATACACCTCAAATATCCTAGGAATTATTTGGCACCCTTAGCTGTTGACCTACCACCCATATTTAAATTGAGTTGTGTAGTGGATGTCGCTACTTAGATTTCAGAATACAAAACAAGCCAGTTTCTTCTCTGAGGCTTTGTTGCTCTTCACTGATCACTCAGACCTGTGAGTTTCCAGAGTGCCTATCAGGTTTTATAACAATTTATAATGGCTATTCATTATGATCATCTCTACGCGCATAAGGGAGAGAGGAATCTTTCTGTTTGATGTGCTTTGTTAGACAGTGACAGAAGTCGTACGTCTGTGCAGCTTTTGAATTCCAGCATAATATTAAACTATAGTAAAATATTGCCAAATATTTATTTCTTCTTCCTATGTCACATATTTATTATATTTGAAATCTTATAATGCTCTTATTTCACCTTTATCTTTATTTTTATGCATTTTAATTAAAATAAAATTGTATCACTTTACATCTTCCCTTTTTTGCCTTCAACTTCTTTCACATAACCTCTCTCCACCCCCTCCCATGCCCCTGACTCTTTTCTATTATTATTGTTGCATATATGTACAAGTATAACCTTAATTGATTAAAAATTATATTTTATAATTGAATATCCTGTAGTTGACTCAAAAACATCAAGTTAATGTGAGATCAATAACTTTATTGAGTGTTTTATTGAGCAAATAATTGTCTCGGGTTAGGCTCCCTCTAGTGGCATGGGTCTCAGGCTGGACCAGTCATTGGTTGGCCACTCCCACAATTTCTGCGTCACCTTTAACCCCAGCACATCTCATAGGCAGAACAAATTGTAGGTCTAATGTCTAAGGTGGATGGGTTGGTGTCCCAGTTCCTCTAATGTAAGTCTTACCTGATCACAGGAGATGGCCAGTTCAGGCTAAGTATCCCCTAGTGCTAGGAGTCTTAGCTAGACTCACCCTTACAGATTCTTGAAAGCCCATCCCTGATGTTGCCTGGAGCACCAGGACCCAGAAACTGGATAGCCCAGAGACCTAGGATAGAACCAAATATGACTGGCAAAAAAAAAAAAAAAAAAAGTAATGATGCCGAGTGATACTCTGCTGTGCTCATAGATTGGCACCTAGCCCAATTATCATCAGAGGTGCTTCATCCAGCAACTGATGGAAACAGATGCAGAGACCCACAGCCAAACATTAGATAGAGCTCAAGGAATCCTGTGGAAGAGAGGGAGGAAGGACTGTAGGAGCCAAAGGAGTCAAAGACCTCACAAGAAATCCCACAGAATAAACTAATCTGGGCACACAGGATCTCACAAAGACTGAACCAACAACCAAGGAGCCTGCATGGGACTGACCTAGGCATTTTGCACATATGTTACAGTTGTATAGCTTGGTGTTCTTGTAAGACTCCAAACAGTGGGAGCAGGGACTGTTGCCTACCCTTTTGCTGGCTTTTGGGACCATATTCCTCATATTGAGTTGTCTTGTCAGGCCTTATTGTGAGGGGAAGTGCCTAGTCTTATGGCAACTTGATATGTCATGTTTGTTTGATATCCGTGGGAGAGCTGCCTTTTCCTGAATAGAAATGGAGGAGTAGTGGGGAGGGGTAGAGGGGTGGTAGCAGGAGGGACTGGGAAGAGAGGAGGGAGGGGAAACTAGTCAGGATGTAAAAAAATAAAAATCATAATGGAAAATCATTTAAAAATAGATGATTCGCCGGGCGGTGGTGGCGCACGCCTTTAATCCCAGCACTCGGGAGGCAGAGCCAGGAGGATCTCTGCGAGTTCGAGGCCAGCCTGGTCTCCCACGCGAGTTCCAGGAAAGGCACAAAGCTACACAAAGAAACCCCGTCTCGAAAAACCAAAAAAAAAAAAAAAAAAATAGATGATTCACTTCCATTGTCATTCTAAGGTCTTGGTAAATAGTTGTCCATGATGGAGGCTACATTAGGACATTTGTTTGTTTTTTAACATAAATTACCACATATTTGGATTCCATACTGTAACAAGAAGAAAAGCTCAGCTCTATAATCACATGAAAATCATTTTCTCTATGTTTTCAGATGGAAAAATTAAAGCATTTGGAGAGTCAGAATCCCTGACATTTAGTATTTGTCCCATACGTTTACTGACGGCCCCGTCTGTGGCAGTTCTTTGGGGGAATAACAGCGGGACTGTCTAAATCCAGCTTGGCCGCTGCTTTCCTTCCAAGTTCAAAGAGAAAAGTGGCCAACTGTTATCAAGGCCAGACATTTTCTAAGTTCTCCATAAACCAACTCTTCCAAGCACCTCTTCTGGGGCTCAAGGAGAAACTCAGTGGCAGAATGCTTATCTAGAATAGATAGAGCTATGGATTTCATTCCAGCACCATAAATGTTTTGAACTTTCTTCTATTGTCTGCTCTTTGAACAGGGGAGTGGCAGGCATGTGACTTCACTTACTGAGTAAGCTATTAACTTTGGATTATTTAATTCTAATCTTGTTGTACCTAAATTTCTTCACTCTCTTCTTCATTTTAGCACTATTTACTCCTCCTTTACCTATACTACTGAACACTTACATTCTGACCTTTCATTGCATGTGTTTGTAAATATTTATATTCTGTCTACATAATGCCATGGTCATAGTCTTGGCTTCTAAATTATGCACTATAATATTTTATGTTTAGTATAACATGCCAAGTTGACAATAACCAGGTTTTCAGTAATTAATGTGTTTTAATTAAGATTGCTACAGTAACTAATTTTACTTTGGACATTTTATTATCTCACAGACAAATACATTTATTTAAAAAATAGAGTACTTTGTCTGATAGTGGTGTCAAGTATTGGTATGTGTGTGACTGTGTGTTACTGCTTCTGCAAGCAAAATAAAGGAGTGGACAACAGAAACCCAGAGAATGAGGTGCTTTATACTAGATACAGGTTGTTAAGTTCCATATATTTCAGGATGAACCCTTGCACTCTGCACATATCATGGCGTTCCTCAAGCTCTTCTTGCTAAAATGCATGTTATAGCAGAATAAACAGTTGAGGCTTGTAGACAATTCTTTCCAACAAAGCTTAAATCAGCTTATACCAAATTGTCATGTATTTGGAGTAGTATAAAGAGTTCAGTGATAAGCTCTCATACTTATTTGGGAAGCTCCGCATCCAATCAGATATGTGAACTTAAATATGACACCTAATTTCTGAGTCACAGTTTTCTCATCTAAAAAACTGTAAATAACACTCAGTATACAGTAGATAGAAAATAGATGATAGTTTTTCTGTACTGTATTCTTTTTCTTTTTTCCCTCCTCTTTCTAGACCACAATGATACCTTGTGACACTCATATGTTTTATGAATCACTAAAAGCAAAAAAAAAAAAACTACTTTTGCAATCTGCCTGTAAATCATAGGTGTTTGGGGTTATTTTAATATTTTATTACTTATTATAAAGTAATATTAAAGTTCAACCTATGCTCACCATATTGAAAATGGTAGTATTTATTCAATTAGCTCACTTAGCAAGAAATGCCAAAGGCAATGAGAAATTTCCATGCAATAGGAAAGGCTGACATAAAGATGGGAAATTTTAATTTTGAGCACCAATGTATAGACTTTCATAGTTTGAACATGATTTACTGATGCAATGAATTAATTTTCTAAGTGTGCACAGTGCACCAGCCTTTACATCAAGTACTAGAGATAAAAGTTTGATATGACCAGTTTATTGGCCTCAAGATCCTAATGGGTTAATGGAGAATTGGCATGCACTCGGGTACCATTTAAAGTTCATGTACACCATAGTGTACAACACTATGGTGGCATGGAGGGAGCTCAGTGCAGGCAGTGTTTAGTTTGTGGTTTGACTGACAAATGCTTCTAATAACCACCCTCTAGAGCTATGTGGAAGGTAATGTATCTCCCATAGCTTAGGAATGAGGAAGCTTCCCGAGTTCAGTGACATACACAAGGTCACAGAACTTAAAGTCCCAAAATCAAATGTAGCTCCTAAACAAGTGCTCTTTCCCAAGTGATCAAGGCCTCAATTGAATCTCTATGAACCATGCTCCCTCTGGCTTTATTTATTCTTATATATTAATTTTTATCTCACATGCATATAAACATGACATTTTTCATATTAGTGGATCGTTATCTCACATTTAAACACATATACACACTGTCTAATATGCATATCTATATCTATCTCTTTAAATATTTGTTATTTCATCATTGCAGTTTTTTTTTTTTAGGCACTATAATTTTGCAGCCCTGGCTGGCCTAGAACTTGCCATGTATACCAAGTTGGCCTTGAACTCAGAAAGCTCCTCCTGCCTCTGCCTCCCAAATGCTGGAATTAAAGGCATGTGCCAGCACATCTAACCATAGCAATATCTTTCAAAATGCTTTGATAACCTGTTTACATGTACAGCCCATCACTGTTACACAGTCACCTTCCCTTCTGTGTTCAATGTTTTAAAGATTTATTTATTTTATATTATGTGTGTAAGTGTTTTTGTTTACATTCATGTATGTACACCATATGCAAACCTCCTGTCCACAGAGGTCAGAAAAGGGTATCAGATCCCCTAATCTGGAGTTATGGACATTTGTGAGCTGCTGTTGGTGCTGGGAACCAAACCCAGATCCTCTGTAAGAGCAACAGGTGCTCTTAGCCACAGAGCCATCATTCCAGACCCATTTACTTCCATTTTTAAATTGACGTTTAGCAATGTCAAGAGGCTGCCGTACTTTTTTTCTCTTGTAGTTAGTATGAAAGGAGCAATATAATTATCATGTATAGTGCTGAAATAACAATCTGAATCCACCATCATAGAAGTTTGCTGCCTCTCAGTTTCATGCACAAAGTTCTTCCAAAGAAATAGGATTACAGAATATTTTATAACTGCTGTATGCTTAAGAACACAATCACTGAAGACATGATTGCTAGATAAATAAATGGTCTAGTAAGCCTCTTTCCCAAAAGATTATTTTTAACTACTCCTACAGTTTCTAATATATTGAATTTTGTATGATGCAGGCCTGCATATAGTGAACTAATACAATACTTCTATTACACTCCTTTAAAAAACAGCTTTATGTGGACATTGGTCATTCATGTAGCGCAATCTCCCAATAGACCGTCCCAAGTATTTGCTTTAAAGTAAAAATTCAATATGAACTTTTGAAAGCCAGAGGCATTCTTCCCACCTCAGAAATACTGTTTAGTGAAATAATAAATTTAAAACCTGTTACATTCCACAGTTTTTCCAATATTTAGTAAAGCTGCTTCATTCCCCACAGATTCTCTGCTACAATGAATATCATTTCCATTTACTTCATATTTGAACAATTCTTATGAGGAAGTACAAGGAACAAAAATAAGGATTTGGTGTATTTAAAGCATTTCTTATGGTAGAGATATCCTATAATTGAAATTAAAATTTCATTATATTTCTAAATGCAAGCTATGATTATGGACTGTGAAAGCTTTCTTTGAAGCCATAAACATTGGTGTGATGTCCTTACATTTTGCACTTGCCCTCATATAGATGCCGTTTATTTCCTGTGCATTATAAGATAAAACCACAGTAAAGGAAGAATGAATAGGAATTAAAGTTATTTGAATTTTTTGCAAGTCTATAGAAATGCAAATCCTAATCTGGTAATTATACATACTTGAGAGACCCATGGGATATAGCATCTTAAAGCTTCCAGTTATCAGCTAGAATGACATTCTTCTCCTCTACCACTGGCTTCTTTTTATACAATAAAAATTCTTTCATTATTGTTTATAGCACTTTCTTCCTATTCAGTGAGAAAATTTATCAGCATAAATATACTCCCCTATTTAAATAAATTAATACTTTATATAGCTGTTGGGCAGTATATAATGCCAACTTGAGAAACAGAAGCACAGATATTTGATAACACTGCTCAAATTTATACTGACAAAGTCAGCTTCAGGAAATGGTTGTCATCAGTGTTTGTATCCTTCTATTCTTGGGGAACATGCACATGGAGGTGCTGACGGGAGTGGGATGGGGTTCCGCTATCCTTTTACTCTAGCCTTTCACGCTGTCTCTTCTGTACTGCTTAGGATGTTAGGTCTGGGCAGCAGCAGCATTGCCTCCCGCAGATGTCAAGGGGGAAAAAATACTAAGAACCGAGTCCTGAGGCTTCCCCTTCCTTCTCCTCGCTCATTGGAATTAGAAGGTTCTTTCTGGACCAGCTGTTTCTCGATGTCTCTGACAGGAAAGGGGTAATCTAAGCAGCCAGACAGCCTAAACGGAAGTGGGTTACAAACAAGTTGGTGAGCTAGCAAAGGAAAAGGAAGACAAAGCCACTGCGGATGTCAGAAAAAGATTTTATAGTTAGGAAGGAAGTGAGATAAAGAAGGGAAGGACGGAGGGGGAGAGGATAGCTCATAATTAATTCTCATCTTTACCAAATTTTTGTTGAAAGTAATGATAGAGGAAATTTAAATACTATTCTGTAGTGTTATTTGCTCCACCCATGACCTTGGGCTATAGGGCCCGAAGGAGGCGGTGCTTCTTGTACATGACCTCTTAAAAGGTCAGGGAGATGGGTCACAGGCCCCTTCTCCCTGCTGCCTGCTTCCTGGTTCTGATCTAACCTCCAGGTGTATTCACTCCCAGTCAGAACAGAGGACTACATCAGTTGTTTACTCGGTTCTGTATTCTTGAGTGTATTTCCTCAATTTATATCTTGATAAATCCCTACTACCCATTAAATAGACTCAGGTGGATTGATCTTAACAAGTGGTGCCCCCTTGACAAAAAAAAAAAAAAAAAACCCACACTCCCTGTGGCTCCTACCCACAGCTTCCTCAGCCTGCCTCACTAGCACCCCCTAGCGGCTCTGTCCCAACCTCGTGGATCTGAGCCCCACATGCCTCCACTGGGGCTACTGGTGTGACCAAAACGAATGCATGCGGGTGGTTGCTGGTGAGCTTCTCCGTCCTGCAGAGCCCACGCGCAGCCCAAATTCCCCAGTAACTGTCTGACCCCTGCTCAGGTGACCGACCACCTGCATACAGTGGCCGTGCAGGAAGCCTGTAGGCCAGGCGGTTCAATCGTCAGTGGTTCTTGTAACCACTGTCAGAAGCACTGAGTCAGAGAGAAAGATACCTGGGCTAGGTACCTTTCTAGTTATGTGCTTGTAGCAGCGGGATTGTGTCACAGACCCCTGCCTGGTTAGAGACTGCCAGCAGACTGTTTTTTTTCTTTTTAAAACTGTTCAGTGTAGCTGCTGCCCACTCTATCTTTGGAAACACCCGCCAACTCCACTGCCAGCACCATTTTGTGCACAGCCTCCTCAGTACTCACAGCCAGCCCTGCAGAGTGTCTGCAGAGACCGGAGGGAGTACTTCTAATTTTTTGATTGTATTGCCTCATCTGTTGTGATCCTGGCAGCTCTGCCCAGTAGTCATGGGTAGGGGTTGCCTGGGTTAGTGTCTGATTCACAGAGCTCATTCAGGAAGCTGAGTCAGCTCACACCAGACCTGCCTTGTATGATACACCTGTGACACCTGCTGGCCAAACATCACTACTACACCCCAAAACCATTGTGCCAGCTGGAACATCTGAAACACCTAAGAAAATTAGGATCAGCTCTCAAGGATTTCATCTGAGGTAAAAATCACTCGTTAATTATATACATTAAACTGATTAATAAATAAACAAATTAATAGGATTTTTCTTTACAAATTTTGAATATTTCTCCAAAAAAATGGCAGACAAGATCACCACTCAGGAATTTAAAAACCATTTTGTTTGTACTATGAATGAAATTTTACAAGAAATATACGACCTTCCTGGGATGTATACAATATTCGCTATATTCACAATTAGCATAGTGATTCATATCATAGCATTGAAAATTTGGTTTAATAACAACACCAAAAATGACACATTGTGGGACTGATATAGCTTTACAAAGTGGTAATGAGGACTTAAACAGATGGATTCTTTCTATGGAATCTTCTAACTTACCACAAGAACTTCAGGCTTTGCAGAGTAGTAATGAGGACTTAAAAAGACAGAATCTTTCTTTGAAATCTGCTACTTACCACAAGAACTTCAGCCCATTAATAATACCTGAACAATCAGATTTAATTCTATTGAAAATGAGTATGAATACTTAATGGATAAAATAATAACTCTTCAGAGCAATCTTAATGCTATTCAGATAATTTCTAAGGAAGAAAGATCATCACTAATTGAAAGAATAGTCTTTGGAATCATATGTTTCTGATGAACATAAAAAATTGTATGATTCCATGAAATCTCTAGCATCCTTTACAACAGAGGAGGTTCACACACTGCAACAGGCGGTAGTTAACCAATTTCAAGCTCATGAGGAGTCTCTCAGTAAAGATAATAAAGAATCTAATAAGCAGAGCAAAGTCATACAAGTAATAACATCACCAGGTGACTCTTTAAAAAATGGCTTATCCTGTCACCATCTTTGAGAAGCCAGCAGACAATACACATCCTGAAGAATATGTAGAATATCTCTGGCAATCTATTCATATAAGAGATTTAAAAAATATTAAGGAAGCAATAGTCACCTATGGAATGCATTCAACATATGCAAAACAGATGTTAAATAGGTGGTCATCTACAAATAGAATCATATCAAGTGACTGGAATTGGTTAATCTCAGCTGTATTAGAGTACAGCCAGCAGTCACAGTGGAAAAGCTGGTTGAGAGAGGAGGCTAAAGTCCTTGAACAACAATGTAAGATCAGAGGTTTAGAGATCTCACAAGATCAAATTCTTGGTGAGGGCCATTTTTCTGATATAAATGTACAAGTTACCTTTATAAGCATACAGTATCCCTATGCTGTACAGCAGCTTTAAATGCTTGAGGAAAAAAATCCAGAACTAGGGAAACCAACTGAACTATATATGAAGGTTTTCCAAGGGTCAAAAGAACCGTTTACTGATTTTTTTTTTTTTTACAAAGACTGACCAAGGCTATAAACAAAACATTATCAGACCAAGAATTAAGACAAGTATTAACTCAATCTTTGGCTTTTGATAATGTTAATATTGAGTACAAAAGAATATTTATACCTTTAAAGGTCAGACCAACACCTTTGGAGAAATGGATTCAACATACAAACCGTATTGAGTCTCATAACTATGGTAATGAGACTTGGATAGGAGAGGATATTTCCAAAGGTGGAAGGAGGCATCAAGGTAACAAATTTTTTAACTGTGGTACACCAGGTCATATAAGAAGGAACTGAACACAAAGTGCTCCTAGAAGCAATGCGTCTTCTAGAAATAACCCAAAGAGGAAATCCCAACCTTCTGGATTATACAGAAGATGTGGCAAAGGCCGACATTAGACCAATGAATGCAGATCAACAAGAGATATACATACAAGGCAATACTTTGCCAGTAGGAAACACCTTGGAGGGCCTCTCACAGACCCCCAAATTGAACATGGTCCAAACATTTCCAATCAATGTAGAGGAAATTCCTCCCCAGGACAATAACCCAGAGCCTAATGTAAAGAATGATACTGCACTGGATGATAGAAGAACTTTGATAGATGAATCAAAAATTCCAAAAAACATCATAAAACAAATATTTTAGCAGACTTCCATAAATGAACAAAGACCAAAGCTTAGAGTGCGAATTAACAACATTGTCCTGGAAGGACTGGTAGACACAGGTGAGGATGTGATTATAATTACACCAAAATCATGGCATCTGAATTGGCCTCTTCAAGAGGTAGATGTCCAATTTTAGGGATTGGAGTCCTATCTCAGGTAAAACAAAGTTTGAGATGGGTTGAATGCATAGGGCCTGAAGGACAAAGAGGAAGACTGAAGCCATATGTGGGAAATGTAGCAGTGAATCTTTGGGGCTGAGATCTGTTACAGCAGTGGAATACCCAGATTAAAATTCCTACAATCTCAAATGTGGAATATAGACCGATGCATGTTTCTGGGAATAATGTTACAATACACTATAAAAAAACAGCCACCATTCATTCAGTCTGTACATAAACAGAGCACAACTGCCATTGAACTCTCAGAAGTACCAATGGGCCTACCTTTAAAATGGCTAACTGATTGCAGATTGCTCATGAAAAAGTACAAAGAGGAAATTCTGTTAATTACTTAGGATATAAGGTAGATCTGCAAAAAATTAGACCCCAAAAGGTACAACTCAGGAGAGACCGATTATGGACTCTTAACAATTTCAAAAATTGTTAGGAAGCATTTCCAACATACAGACTATCATTGGAATATCTAAAGATAGACTAGTAAATTTGACCAAAATCCTAAAAGGGGACAAGGACTTAAATAATCCAAGAGAATTATCAGCTGAAACTGAGAAGGAATTTGCTCTAATAGAAAAGAAAATACGAGAGGCATATATAGATCATGTGAATCCAGAACTTAGCTGCATTCTAGTCATATGCCCTTCTAGACAATTCCCCACAGGGATTTTGATGCAGAGGGAAGATATTATATTGGAATGGATATTTCTACCACATAAACTGAGTAAAAAAATTAAAGACATGTGTCAATATCTGATTTAATTCTGAAAGGAAAATTAAGACTTTGTCAGCTGACAGGAATGGACCCAGCAGAAACTATTGTACCTTTAACTAATGAGGAAATTTCCTCTTTGTGGGAAATACTGGCAAAGAGCCTGCAGTAACTTTTTGGGAGAGTTAACAATTGTTATCCCAAAAGCAAGAGAATAGAATTCATAAAAAGAACTGAGTGAATCCTTCCTCATATGGCATGACAAAAATCAATCTCTAGACTTCCAACATTCTATACTGGTACAAATAAATCAGGAAAGGCAGGATATAAACCAGGAGACTTAAGTGGTTCAAAGCCCCTACAGTTCTGTGCAAAAGGCAGAACTGTCTGTCATTCTTATGGTACTAATGGACTTCACGGAATCTCTCAATATAGTTACTGATTCTTGATATGCAGAGAGAGTTGATTTACATATTGAAACTGCTGAATTTATTCTTGATAACACAGAATTAACTTCACTATTTATACAATTACAGAAAATCATCAGAAATAGGGAACATCCTATACATATAACACACATCAGATACCATATGGGTCTGCCAGGTCCTCTAGCACAAAGTAATGATGAGATTGATCAATTATTAATAGGTAATGTGCTAGAAGCCTCAGAATTTCATGAGAAATGCCATGTAAATAGCAAAAGTTTGAAAGGGGACTTTTTCATCATTTGACATCAAGCCAAGGAAATGGAAAAAACAAATGTCCTACTTGTTCCTTCCATAACCAAACTCCATTACCTGCAGGAAGCAATCCTAAAGGTATGTATACAATGAAATGATATTTGGCAGATGGATGTGTTTCATTCCATAAAATTTGGAAGATTAAAATATGTAACCCATACCATTGACACCTATTCAGGATTTCAATGGGCAAATCCTATGAGTTCTGAAAAGACAGACTCTGTGATTACACACCTATTATAAGTTATAGCCATCATGGAAATATCTGTACAAATTAAGACTGACAATGTTCCAGCACATATTTCAAATAAAATGAGACAGTTTTTTGCTTATTACAATATAAAGCATGTTACAGGTATACCAAACAAATCCCACAGGCCAAACAGTCATAAAAAGATCCAATCAAACTTTAAAGGATATGCTAAATAAACAGAAAGAGATAACAATGATTCCTACAAATAGATTATATAATGCTTTTTTATCATTGAATTTTCTTAATGCTAATGAGAAAGGGACAGCCACTTCAGAGAGACATTGAACAGAAAAACTCATGAAGTAAATCAACCAGTTTACTTCAAAGATATGTTGACCTCAGAATGGAAACCAGAATACGTTCTGTGTTGGGGAAGGGATTTAGTTTTTGATTCTGCAGGAGAAGAAAAGCTATGGATACCAACAAAATTAATAAAAATTCACTTTGAACAGGAGAAACCCCTTGATAAGGAGAAGTAATAGCTCATCCTCTAATGCAACAACTCTAGAAGTTGTAATAAAAACTCAACAAACAAGGGTAGGGGCAAGGTTCTGTTTTTTATCTTTACAGGATAATAGAAATACCCATCTTCAAGAAATCATAGGGCCTTGGACACCTAGATGTCTACTGCATAAAGGAAGAACACATTGGTACCATATACTCCACAGAGTAACATCTCACTGCCTAACATCTACATCTCTTTAACTCTAGAAAAGTTGTGGTCCTGATTCAATTATAAATCAAGCTGGCTTTGGAACTGGAATGTGGCTCTCTCCTTCTATAAACCCAAGCATGTTGCTAAAAGAAAAATTAGGAGATTCTGTCTCATATCAGAAGAGCCAACTGGTGGGAGACAGAAGAAAACCAATAATCTAGGGATCATTGTTGTCAAGATTCTATTTCTTTTCATACTTGTCCTTGCTTTCTGGGAATCCCTTCTCGATTCAGCATAAATACAAACTTTCTATTTCAATATTAATAATGTTCAGGTTTTCCACAGTAAAAAATAAGTCTTTCCAACAGCAATCTCTGAAGTCTCCAGAAGGAAGATGGGGCCCCATAACAATGACTCTGCTCGGTCCAGAAACATGCCTTTGTACCTAAGAACATTACTCAATGATCATCCTTGGACTGATAATTCTTCAAGACAGTTCCAAGATGAGATGGTCCATCATACTAGACTTTTAGCCAGAATCTCAGACAATCTTACCCATTACTCTGAAACTGACTGCAGACTCTTCAGCTAGCCCTATTGAGACCTAACTATCTAAGCTTTCTTACAGGACCTAACAGAGATACTGTCATTCTCTAAACAGCAGGAAGCAATTCTAAGAAAATGACACCCCTCTCCCAAAAGTTTCATTTTTCTCAGGGTTATGGATGAATAGTTAGAGGGTTGGAGGTGGAACAATAAAATTTGACTCAGTAATATCCTTTAGAAAAGAAAAAGGGAAATGGATAAGTATAGTATATTAAGATAGATTATTGTATCTACTAGTAAATTGATTTAGCAAACTATCAGCCTTTGATAATTTGCACTGATATGGATTTTTGTATATTTGATACAAATGTAAACTATTCTTATATTCTTATTTAAGATAATTTGAATATTGATACAAATACAAAACTATATTTGTTGTATTGTACATATATTTCTACTCCTGTTTGAAATATTTTATATATTGATACAAATGTAAAATTATATTTGTCATACCATATATATGTTCTACCTCTGTTTAGGATATTTTGTATATTGTTACATTTTAAAGATATTTTCATATCACATATTGCACTATACATTTCTACCTCTGTTTAAAATATTTTGTGTATTGTCACATTTTGAGGTCAATGACATCCTTATATGGTACATCTATTTACAGACTGTTTACCTTGTTAATGTAAAGCCTTAGTCCTTAGATTATTTAGATAGATAAGACTTACAGAACTATAGTCACCCATGCTTGTCATTTCTGGATAGGTAATCTTCAAACACTTCATAGACCTAGAGAATATGGCATTTAAATGTTTTAATAACTTAGAATTCTGTTGACATAAGACATGATTGCTCCTGGCAGCACCGATCTGATCCCAAGAGAATGTGCTTCTAAGAATCACTTAGAATGGGCTTCTAAGACATTTCTGTTTGGAAGTTTGTCTTCTTCTTAGCACAAAATGGCCTGTGGGAAAAGAACTGCCCTTGCCTCAACTTCTGACAGTATGAATGCTGCCCTTTCTGGACGAGCAGGACACAAGTAAAAGCAACTATGAAACTTGTCAAGACAGGGTAGCATTGTCTTTCAAAATTCCTGCTTCTGAAAATGATCTGTCAGATATTCTAAGCTTGTAGCCAAATTAGATGCCCCAGTGATGCTGAGAAACTTTAGGTGACTGTCCAGGCTGCCAAATATCTCTGTCTATTCTTGAAAGATTTTAGGAAATTGCTTGCTTGCATTTTCCATGTTCTCAGGTATTATTATGTTCCTTCTCAGGTCTTTGATGGAGTTGAAGACTAGATAGTCACAGTAACAGTCTTCTTGTTTCTTAGTTAGAACATACTAAGTTCTAGAGTTACAATTTTCAGGATAGGACAGCTATTGGAATAATCTCGGTAATCTGCCATTTACCTATGATCTGGACATTTAGCATGTCTTTCTTGTTTGATGTTGTTCTTGTTGGTTGTAGTTCCATTTTTGTTTATGTTATTACCCTTTGTTTTTCTTGGACAATACTTGATAATCATTCTTATTGTGTATAGTTTGCATTAAGTTTAGAGTCTTCTTATTTAGGCAAAAAGGGGAAATGTAGTAGTATTTGCTCCACCCATGAACTTGGGCTGTAGGGCCCGAAGGAGGCAGTGCTTCTTGTCATTGTACATGACTTCTTAAAAGGTAAGGGAGAAGGGTCACAAGCCCTTTCTCCCTGCTGCCTGCTTCCTAGTCTGTTCCAACTGCCAGATGTATTCACTCCCAGTCAGAACAGAGGATGACTTCAGCTGTTTACTCAGTTCTGTATTCTTGAGTGTATTTCCTCAATTTATTTCTAAATAAATCCCTATTTACATTAAATAGACTCAGAAGGATTGATCATAATATTATTCACCAGTAATTTTCTTTCTAGAGTCTTCTCTGGAGTAATTATTATTAAAAGAATGCTTTTGTCATTAAGAGAAAAGTTACTGAATGTAAAGGACCACCCCACAGAGAGAATGCTGAGCATCTTGGGTGCTACCTACCAAATGCCAGAAATAAACCCAAGTTTGTCAATGTGTTCAATGAAGCAATGATGGCAGAAACAGATGCAAATAATGTAGAAATAAGGGTCTGATAATAGGAAACACACACTCAGTCACACACACATGCAAACACACTCACACACATACATTCACACACACACACACACACACACACATACACAAATATGTTTCTGTTTGTGAGCTGCTTCTTAAATGTAATACAAATTGAGCCACAATGAATCAAAAATACATTACATTTGTGCAATTGTCCTATGTATAGTATTTTTAACATTATAACAAATATATAATTTTATATGTATAATAAAGTGTGTTTTGTAATGAAAAGGAGATACATCTCAACAACAATTAAGTAGTCTTCAAAACAACACAGGAAGCTGGAGGAAAGCTGCCTCCATTTTCTGATTGCCTACTATGCAGTGAAATTCACCATAAATTACAGGTTTAATGGTAGGACCTGTATCTAAATCCAGTATAACTCTCAGTCCACAATTTGTAAGAGTTTGAAAGGAGTTCCAGAAGGTTCTAAAAAACTAAATTTATAGAATACCTTAGAAAATAAGAGTAAAGCAAATGTGTGTGTGTGTGTGTGTGTGT